>JAXIVJ010008528.1:47500-55189 GCA_036785665.1 Chirona hameri
CGACCGACAGACCGACGACAGGACCGACCGACAGACCGACCGACAGACCGACCGACAGACCGACGACAGACCGACCGACAGACCCGACCGACAGACCGACCGACAGACCGACCGACAGACCGACCGACAGACCGACCGACAGACCGACCGACAGACCGACCGACAGACCGACCGACAGACCGACCGACAGACCGACCGACAGACCGACCGACAGACCGACCGACAGACCGACCGACAGACCGACCGACAGACCGACCCGACAGACCGACCGACAGACCGACCGACAGGACCGACCGACAGACCGACGACAGACCGACCGACAGACCGACCGACAGACCGACCGACAGACCGACCGACAGACGACCGACAGACCGACCGACAGACCGACCGACAGACCGACCGACAGACCGACCGACAGACCGACCGACAGACCGACCGACAGACCGACCGACAGACGACCGACAGACCGACCGACAGACCGACCGACAGACCGACCGAGCAGACCGACCGACAGACCGACCGACAGACCGACCGACAGACCGACCGACAGACCGACCGACAGACCGACCGACAGACCGACCGACAGACCGACCGACAGACCGACCGACAGACGACGACAGACCGACCGACAGACCGACCGGACAGACCGACCGACAGACTCGGACCGACAGACCCGACCGACAGACGGACCGACAGACCGACCGACAGACCGACCGACAGACCGACAGACCGACCGACAGACCGACCGACAGACCGACCGACAGACCGACCGACAGACCGACCGACAGACCGACCGACAGACCGACCGACAGACCGACCGACAGACCGACCGACAGACCGACCGACAGACCGACCGACAGACCGACCGACAGACCGACCGACAGACCGACCGACAGACCGACCGACAGACCGACCGACAGACCGACCGACAGACCGACCGACAGACCGACCGACAGACCGACCGACAGACCGACCGACAGACCGACCGACAGACCGACCGACAGACCGACCGACAGACCGACCGACAGACCGACCGACAGACCGACCGACAGACCGACCGACAGACCGACCGACAGACCGACCGACAGACCGACCGACAGACCGACCGACAGACCGACCGACAGACCGACCGACAGACCGACCGACAGACCGACCGACAGACCGACCGACAGACCGACCGACAGACCGACCGACAGACCGACCGACAGACCGACCGACAGACCGACCGACAGACCGACCGACAGACCGACCGACAGACCGACCGACAGACCGACCGACAGACCGACCGACAGACCGACCGACAGACCGACCGACAGACCGACCGACAGACCGACCGACAGACCGACCGACAGACCGACCGACAGACCGACCGACAGACCGACCGACAGACCGACCGACAGACCGACCGACAGACCGACCGACAGACCGACCGACAGACCGACCGACAGACCGACCGACAGACCGACGACAGACCGACCGACAGACCGACCGACAGACCGACCGACAGACCGACCGACAGACCGACCGACAGACCGACCGACAGACCGACCGACAGACCGACGACAGACGACCGACAGACCGACCGACAGACCGACCGACAGACCGACCGACAGACCGACCGACAGACCGACCGACAGACCGACCGACAGACCGACCGACAGACCGACCGACAGACCGACCGACAGACCGACCGACAGACCGACCGACAGACCGACCGACAGACCGACCGACAGACCGACCGACAGACCGACCGACAGACCGACCGACAGACCGACCGACAGACCGACCGACAGACCGACCGACAGACCGACCGACAGACCGACCGACAGACCGACCGACAGACCGACGACAGACCGACCGACAGACCGACCGACAGACCGACCGACAGACCGACCGACAGACCGACCGACAGACCGACCGACAGACCGACCGACAGACCGACCGACAGACCGACCGACAGACCGACCGACAGACCGACCGACAGACCGACGACAGACCGACCGACAGACCGACCGACAGACCGACCGACAGACCGACCGACAGACCGACCGACAGACCGACCGACAGACCGACCGACAGACCGACCGACAGACCGACCGACAGACCGACCGACAGACCGACCGACAGACCGACCGACAGACCGACCGACAGACCGACCGACAGACCGACCGACAGACCGACCGACAGACCGACCGACAGACGACCGACAGACCGACCGACAGACCGACCGACAGACCGACCGACAGACGACCGACAGACCGACCGACAGACCGACCGACAGACCGACCGACAGACCGACCGACAGACCGACCGACAGACCGACCGACAGACCGACCGACAGACCGACCGACAGACCGACCGACAGACCGACCGACAGACCGACCGACAGACCGACCGACAGACCGACCGACAGACCGACCGACAGACCGACCGACAGACCGACCGACAGACCGACCGACAGACCGACCGACAGACCGACGACAGACCGACGACAGACGACCGACAGACCGACCGACAGACCGACCGACAGACCGACCGACAGACCGACCGACAGACCGACCGACAGACCGACCGACAGACCGACCGACAGACCGACCGACAGACCGACCGACAGACGACGACAGACCGACCGACAGACCGACGACAGACCGACCGACAGACCGACCGACAGACCGACCGACAGACCGACCGACAGACCGACCGACAGACCGACCGACAGACCGACCGACAGACCGACCGACAGACCGACCGACAGACCGACCGACAGACCGACCGACAGACCGACCGACAGACCGACCGACAGACCGACCGACAGACGACCGACAGACGACCGACAGACCGACCGACAGACCGACCGACAGACCGACCGACAGACCGACCGACAGACCGACCGACAGACCGACCGACAGACCGACCGACAGACCGACCGACAGACCGACCGACAGACCGACCGACAGACCGACCGACAGACCGACCGACAGACCGACCGACAGACCGACCGACAGACCGACCGACAGACCGACCGACAGACCGACCGACAGACCGACCGACAGACCGACCGACAGACCGACCGACAGACCGACCGACAGACCGACCGACAGACCGACCGACAGACCGACCGACAGACCGACCGACAGACCGACCGACAGACCGACCGACAGACCGACCGACAGACCGACCGACAGACCGACCGACAGACCGACCGACAGACCGACCGACAGACCGACCGACAGACCGACCGACAGACCGACCGACAGACCGACCGACAGACCGACCGACAGACCGACCGACAGACCGACCGACAGACCGACCGACAGACCGACCGACAGACCGACCGACAGACCGACCGACAGACCGACCGACAGACCGACCGACAGACCGACCGACAGACCGACCGACAGACCGACCGACAGACCGACCGACAGACCGACCGACAGACCGACCGACAGACCGACCGACAGACCGACCGACAGACCGACCGACAGACCGACCGACAGACCGACCGACAGACCGACCGACAGACCGACCGACAGACCGACCGACAGACCGACCGACAGACCGACCGACAGACCGACCGACAGACCGACCGACAGACCGACCGACAGACCGACCGACAGACCGACCGACAGACCGACCGACCGACCGACCGACCGACCGACCGACCGACCGACCGACCGACCGACCGACCGACCGACCGACCGACCGACCGACCGACCGACCGACCGACCGACCGACCGACCGACCGACCGACCGACCGACCGACCGACCGACCGACCGACCGACCGACCGACCGACCGACCGACCGACCGACCGACCGACCGACCGACCGACGACCGACCGACCGACCGACCGACCGACCGACCGACCGACCGACCGACCGACCGACCGACCGACCGACCGACCGACCGACCGACCGACCGACCGACCGACCGACCGACCGACCGACCGACCGACCGACCGACCGACCGACCGACCGACCGACCGACCGACGACCGACCGACCGACCGACCGACCGACCGACCGACCGACCGACCGACCGACCGACCGACCGACCGACCGACCGACCGACCGACCGACCGACCGACCGACCGACCGACCGACCGACCGACCGACCGACCGACCGACCGACCGACCGACCGACCGACCGACCGACCGACCGACCGACCGACCGACCGACCGACCGACCGACCGACCGACCGACCGACCGACCGACCGACCGACCGACCGACCGACCGACCGACCGACCGACCGACCGACCGACCGACCGACCGACCGACCGACCGACCGACCGACCGACCGACCGACCGACCGACCGACCGACCGACCGACCGACCGACCGACCGACCGACCGACCGACGACCGACCCGACCGACCGACCGACCGACCGACCGACCGACCGACCGACCGACCGACCGACGACCGACCGACCGACCGACCGACCGACCGACGACCGACCGACCGACCGACCGACCGACCGACCGACCGACCGACCGACCGACGACCGACGACCGACCGACCGACCGACCGACCGACCGACCGACCGACCGACCGACCGACCGACCGACCGACCGACCGACCGACCGACCGACCGACCGACCGACCGACCGACCGACCGACCGACCGACCGACCGACCGACCGACCGACCGACCGACCGACCGACCGACCGACCGACCGACCGACCGACCGACCGACGACCGACCGACCGACCGACCGACCGACCGACCGACCGACCGACCGACCGACCGACCGACCGACCGACCGACCGACCGACCGACCGACCGACCGACCGACCGACCGACCGACCGACCGACCGACCGACCGACCGACCGACCGACCGACCGACCGACGACCGACCGACCGACCGACCGACCGACCGACCGACCGACCGACCGACCGACCGACCGACCGACCGACCGACCGACCGACCGACCGACCGACCGACCGACCGACCGACCGACCGACCGACCGACCGACCGACCGACCGACCGACCGACCGACCGACCGACCGACGACCGACCGACCGACCGACCGACCGACCGACCGACCGACCGACCGACCGACCGACCGACCGACCGACCGACCGACCGACCGACCGACCGACCGACCGACCGACCGACCGACCGACCGACCGACCGACCGACCGACCGACCGACCGACCGACCGACCGACCGACCGACCGACCCGACCGACCGACCGACCGACCGACGACCGACCGACCGACCGACCGACCGACCGACCGACCGACCGACCGACCGACCGACCGACCGACCGACCGACCGACCGACCGACCGACCGACCGACCGACCGACCGACCGACCGACCGACCGACCGACCGACCGACCGACGACCGACCGACCGACCGACCGACCGACCGACCGACCGACCGACCGACGACCGACCGACCGACGACCGACCGACCGACCGACCGACCGACCGACCGACCGACCGACCGACCGACCGACCGACCGACCGACCGACCGACCGACCGACCGACCGACCGACCGACCGACCGACCGACCGACCGACCGACCGGACCGACCGACCGACCGACCGACCGACCGACCGACCGACCGACCGACCGACCGACCGACCGACCGACCGACCGACCGACCGACCGACCGACCCGACCGACCGACCGACCGACCGACCGACCGACCGACGACCGACCGACCGACCGACCGACCGACCGACCGACCGACCGACCGACCGACCCGACCGACCGACGACCGACCGACCGACCGACCGACCGACCGACCGACCGACCGACCGACCGACCGACCGACCGACCGACCGACCGACCGACCGACCGACCGACCGACCGACCGACCGACCGACCGACGACCGACCGACCGACCGACCGACCGACCGACCGACCGACCGACCGACCGACCGACCGACCGACGACCGACCGACCGACCGACGACCGACCGACCGACCGACCGACCGACCGACCGACCGACCGACCGACCGACCGACCGACCGACCGACCGACCGACCGACCGACGACCGACCGACCGACCGACCGACCCGACCGAACCGACCGACCGACCGACCGACCGACCGACCGACCGACCGACCGACCGACCGACCGACCCGACCGACCGACGACCGACCGACCGACCGACCGACCGACCGACCGACCGACCGACCGACCGACCGACCGACCGACCGACCGACCGACCGACCGACCGACCGACCGACCGACCGACCGACCGACCGACCGACCGACCGACCGACCGACCGACCGACGACGACCGACGACCGACCGACCGACCGACCGACCGACCGACCGACCGACCGACCGACCGACCGACCGACCGACCGACCGACCGACCGACCGACCGACCGACCGACCGACCGACCGACCGACGACCGACCGACCGACCGACCGACCGACCGACCGACCGACCGACCGACCGACCGACCGACCGACCGACCGACGACCGACGACCGACCGACCGACCGACCGACCGACCGACCGACCGACCGACCGACCGACCGACGACCGACCGACCGACCGACCGACCGACCGACCGACCGACCGACCGACCGACCGACCGACCGACCGACCGACCGACCGACCGACCGACCGACCGACCGACCGACCGACCGACCGACCGACCGACCGACCGACCGACCGACCGACCGACCGACCGACCGACCGACCGACCGACCGACCGACCGACCGACCGACCGACCGACCGACCGACCGACCGACCGACCGACCGACCGACCGACCGACCGACCGACCGACCGACCGACCGACCGACCGACCGACCGACCGACCGACCGACCGACCGACCGACCGACCGACCGACCGACCGACCGACCGACCGACCGACCGACCGACCGACCGACCGACGACGACCGACCGACCGACCGACCGACCGACCGACCGACCGACCGACCGACCGACCGACCGACCGACCGACCGACCGACCGACCGACCGACCGACCGACCGACCGACCGACCGACCGACCGACCGACCGACCGACCGACCGACCGACCGACCGACCGACCGACCGACCGACCGACCGACCGACCGACCGACCGACCGACCGACGACCGACCGACCGACCGACCGACCGACCGACCGACGACCGACCGACCGACCGGACCGACCGACCGACCGACCGACCGACCGACCGACCGACCGACCGACCGACCGACCGACCGACCGACCGACCGACCGACCGACCGACCGACCGACGACCGACCGACCGACCGACCGACCGACCGACCGACCGACCGACCGACCGACCGACCGACCGACCGACCGACGACCGACCGACCGACCGACCGACCGACCGACCGACCGACCGACCGACCGACGACCGACCGACCGACCGACCGACCGACCGACCGACCGACCCGACCGACCGACCGACCGACCGACCGACCGACCGACCGACCGACCGACCGACCGACCGACCGACCGACCGACCGACCGACCGACCGACCGACCGAACCGACCGACCGACCGAACCGACCGACCGACCGACCGACCGACCGACGACCGACCGACCGACCGACCGACCGACCGACCGACCGACCGACCGACCGACCGGACCGACCGACCGACCGACCGACCGACCGACCGACCCGACCGACCGACCGACCGACCGACCGACCGACCGACCGACCGACCGACCGACCGACCGACCGACCGACCGACCGACCGACCGAC
>JAXIVJ010008529.1:0-55189 GCA_036785665.1 Chirona hameri
CAGGGGCCCTCTGGTCTGTCCAGGGGCCCTCCAACCTGCTCAGGAGCCCTTATGACCTGGCAAAGGACTGCGCTGGCCGCTTTGTCGCCCTCTCGACATGCTCAGGGGCCTCTCAACCTGCCCAGGGGCCCCTCTGTGCTGGCTAGGGGCCCATTCGACGTGTTCAGGGGGCCCATTCGACGTACTCAGGGGGCCCTCTGACCTGCTCAGGGGCCCTTCCGGTCTTGCCAGGGGCCCCTCTGACATGCACAGGGCTCTTTTGAGCGTCCATGGGGCCCTCTGGTCTTTCAGAGAGGGCCCTGGTGGCCCTAAAGGGCCTCTGAAGTCCGCTAAACTCTCTAAAGACCACGCTTCGTGTAATAAAGAGCCTATGATACCCGCGCTTCGCGCGGTCTCGTCGGCCCTTTTCGCGCGCTGCGCGCGCCGTAAAGGGCCCTCGCGCGCCAAAAAGGGCCCTCCTGGCCTCTAGGGGGGGGGGGGGGGGGGGGGGGGGGGGGGCGCCGCCGCCCTCCTTTTGGCTACGTGCCTGGTTGTAGTGACAAAAGTGTACTTTGTTTATTTTTTAGAAGAAAAATAATATTGGAGGTTGGAGGCTGGAGCCCAAAATTAAGTGCCTGAAATCCGAGGAGAAACTCAAATTTAGGGTAGGTTAGGTTTTGGCGGAG
Organism: Chirona hameri; assembly: GCA_036785665.1. Taxonomy (NCBI): domain Eukaryota; kingdom Metazoa; phylum Arthropoda; class Thecostraca; order Balanomorpha; family Balanidae; genus Chirona; species Chirona hameri. Next base: position 666 of record JAXIVJ010008529.1, read on the forward strand.
CGGTTGGGCCCTACCAATCCTTTTCGTAAAACGACACCCCTGTGCACGTTTGACTCCTTAAAACACACTTGACCTTTTATTTAGGATGATAAACGCAAGTACACTTGGGTTTGATATATCGCGATCAGAGATTTTATAAACCTTTATGGTGCGTGTGTGTTGAAAATCAAGCAGTTTGACGGTCAGATTGAAGCAAAATGCCTCACAGACTGGCTGATTTTATACCGTTACTATATCTCTAATCGTGAAATAACGTACATAACCTATCATACTTTACCATACTAACAACTACGTGTTATGTTGTTTAGAAATTCAATCCGTCCTTTGACGCTAGTATAAGAAAACACTGATAACAAATGAACACCACACATATTTTTCATAAAACCTAATCGACATTACTGCACTCTCCATATTAATAAGACCAATGGGCAGAGCCACAGTCTTCGGGGATAACTGGGTTCTGGGCCCTCAGTTTGACACTCAGCATATTCTGTGCCACTCACTTGAACCGTTCCGCCCCATTCTGTTCCGTCCCGTTTCGATTTGGTGTACCAACCTAGCCGGTGTTCTGCTCCGAACACCCTTGTCATCGCCATTCCTTTTCTTAGATGCACGGACTTCCGATGTGTTTTCCATCGCCAACGCAATATAGTCCGGGATTTTCAGAGACAGCCCGGCCACTCCGCGGACTCTCCGGGTGGAGAGTGGGGGATTCCTCTCACACCACCGCGACATGCTGCAGCGTCATAATGACGTCACAGCTGCTCGGCGTCAGACCGACATGGCTTCTCCACCTGTCATAATGACGTCACAGCTGCTCGGCGTCAGATCGACATGGCTTCTCCGCCTGCCATAATGACGTCACAGCTGCTCGGTGTCGGATCGACATGGCTTCTCCGCCTGTCATAATGACGTCACAGCTGCTCGGCGTCCGACCGACATGGCTTCTCCGCCTATCATAATGACGTCACAGATGCTCGGCGTCCGACCGACAGGGCTTCTCCGCCTGCCATAATGACGTCACAGCTGCTCGGCGTCAGACCGACATGGCTTCTCCGCCTATCATAATGACGTCACAGATGCTCGGCGTCCGACCGACAGGGCTTCTCCGCCTGCCATAATGACGTCACAGCTGCTCGGTGCCCGACCGACAGCTGCTCGGCGTCCGACCGACATGGCTTCTCCGCCTGCCATAATGACGTCACAGCTGCTCGGCGGCGTCAGACCGACATGACTTCTCGGACTGTCATAAGACGTCACAGCTGCTCGGCGCCCGACCGACATGGCTTCTCCGCCTGTCATAAGACGTCACAGCTGCTCGGCGCCCGAGCGACAGCTGCTCGGCGTCCGACAGACATGGCTTCTCCGCCTTATCATAATTACGTCACAGCTGCTCGGCGTCAGATCTACATGGCTTCTCCGCCTGCCATAATGACGTCACATGCTGCGCGGTGTCGGACCGACATGGCTTCTCCGCCTGCGAACAGCGACACGCCGACACGACGCTGACAATGTCGTCACAGCTGCGCGGGCGTCCGACCGACATGGCTTCTCCGCCTGCGAACAGCGACACTCTGAATGGAGCCAACATATTCGGCCGGACTCCTCGTCTGCGGGATCGATTCTGTCCCATGTCGAGCCCAGCTGGAGCGCGTGTCAGTCTCATCAGCGGTCGTGTCGTGTCGGTCGCGTAAGGTCAGACCGCCCCGGGGGCCGAGGTCAGGCCCTCGCAGGCCCGCGCAGGTCCTGCCCTTCGCTGATTACCATTCGAAGATCACGCTCCAGTCGAGTTGCCGACTCCCCGCCGTGCCGCCGCCGACTCCGATCCGTCATTGGTAATTCCTTTGACCCGATTCCGCCCCCGCGTGACCATCGCACCGTCACGCCGCCGTCACGCCGCCGACCGTCGTCACGCCGACACTGGCGTAGATCGACGAGCGTCGGCCGCGTGTGTGACGCGGGCCCGGCCGCTAGTCTCGGTTTGGTCTGCTCCGGCCGGCTAGTCGGCGGGGAGGCAGTCGAGATCGCGAGCTCGAGTTGGTAGCAGGTCGGATCAGAGCGGAAAGGAAGGAACACAGCATGGCGGACATCAAGGTGATCGTGGCGGTGGTGGCGGCGCTGCTCGTAGGAGCGGTGATCGGAGGGCTCATCGGACACTTAGCCGTTCCCAACAATGACCCGGTAAGTCGCCGGTAAACGGTATACTGACGCTCGACATTGCTGGACAGAACATCAACATGCATATCACCCGCACGATTACGTACATTTTAAAATCCATCCTACCCAAAAATGTATTCAATCCAAGGAAAGGAGGCTGAATTCGTGGAACTCGTGATTCGATAGCCGCGTTATGCCTCGCTCTTCTGTACCCCACATTGTCGTTAGCAGTTCTTCTTACGTTCTCTGGCTGAAGTGCCGACCGCCGAGGAAGCGCCTTGCTGTATCGAAGTCGGCCGACAGTTCCTGGGCGGCCAAAATGTTCCTGGGCGGCCAAAATGAGTCGGTCCCCGTCCCACTACTCGACGACTCTCATTACGTAATGGGGAGTTCAGCAGCGGCGCAGCTGCTGCCGTTCTTACGACCTGAGAAAAACTAGTGAAAAACTCGTACACCGCCGACCCCAACCCAAAGAGCGACGACTTCAGCAACAGATAGCCGCCAACATAGCATATTATACCAGCTATGGCTCTATCTGTTGGATGAGTATATCTTTTTATCACATCTGATCGATTGTGTCGCGGTGGCGCGGCTGATTTCGCTGGAATCCGTTCTGTTGACACAGTTTGAGTGATATCCCTCCCGAGTGACGCGACCGGGTTCACACCACGCGGGTGGACTTCAGTGTCCCCCATACCCTGGTATACCCCGACACCCCGTCACCTGACAACCTGGGGTAATTCATGGCAGATTGACCAAGCCATAACACCCTTCTCAGTTTTCGAGAAAACTACGCGCCGGGGGTTATCTGGGCCGTAGATTCACGCGCTGTGAAATTGTCGGCCCCGTCTGTGCAATGGTTTTCGAGTTAAAGGGATATTGCCATTTCCGGAGGATTTCTAAAAAGCAACTTAACACGCGCCCTGGAGGGCCTCTGATAATTACACGCCCTGGAGGGGGGGCGGATTTCGCCCCCCCCCCCCCTATGATCTCGAAAACTACGCAGCGTAGAGACAAGCGGGAAACTACGTTAGATAGCTCGAGACAAGCTCTTTCGAAAGTATTTCGTTAATTTTTTTTTTCAGGTCAATATTAAGGTCACCAGAGGTCATCAAGGGTCAGATTTTCAAGTTTTCAAGACTTCGGTTCGAACACCCCCAAATATCTCGGGAACTATGATAGTTAGCAGCAAACGGAAAAAAACAATCGAAATTCATTGAAAAATGCAATCGACGTAGGTGTCCTCAGATTTGAGCTCAGGTCAATAGTTTAGGCTCCAGAGGTCATCGAATGTCAAAAAGGTGATTTTGTTTTCAAAGCTGTTTTCCACAAATAACCTTTTACCTAATAAAGATAAAGCAATGATGTTTACGCCATCGCGTGTGTCTTGTCAAGGCGCTTCGAATCATATTCATGGTGACCGGGTTAGTGCAACTGAGAAATTTGACCTCAGGTCAAGGTCAAGTGGTGACCCAAGTTGGTCATGTTGCATATTGGGAGACGTGTCTCGACGAGACAAACATATTGGTACCGTTTTCTCTTCTATCTTCATTATGTCGATAGTTATTGATAAAACCGTGTTGGCGGTCACAAAATTGACCTGACCTTAGGTCACCGATATTAGAAATCCGAGATAAACAAATTGTTGGTATCGATTACCTTATGAAGTCCTGCACGATTGAAACCGATCGGCGTAAAACTGTGGCTGTGGTACTACTGCAAACGTTTTGGAGTTGAGGTCATCACGTGACCTGGTCTGGTGACCTGACCTGAGATGACCTGAGGCCAAGAATTTTTTATAATTCGGGAAGTTCATTTCTAAACAGGTATACAAAAAACGGCGGCGCTGCACGCCGCCGTTTTTGCGCTATCCTCGAAAAACCGGAGGGGTGGGCGGATTTCGCCCCCTCCCCTCCAGGGCGCGTGTTAAATGAATGGTGGGGATCAACAATCATGTATGTTCAAGCTCAAACTTGCTCCTGCAGCACCTAAAGCAGTGTATCGGCAAAGCATTTTGTATTTATTTCAGACTTAAAAACGTTGGTCCCAGCTGTGCTCACGCTCAGTACTAGATACAGATGGCCGCTCTCATCCAGTTTGGCTGTGGAATTGGCGCCCGCCCAAAGCCGAAGCGGCCGAATTTGCGGAGACTTTACCTTGAAAAGTGTGCGTTATAAGGTATAGGCCACATCTCATATGGTTCCAAAGTCGAGCCATAGCAATTCTTGCTGTTTTATTATGGAAGAGGCTAAGGTTGTTGAAAATACAATTAACTGCATACGTTTTTTAATTGTAAAGTTCACTGACTGAATGGTGATGTTGAGTTTGCAACATTCAAAAGAAAATAATAGTCCGCAAAGAGGTGATTATAAATAGTGATGAGGCGACTGCAATTTTAGGAATGTGTGGCAAGCATGAGAGGTGCATTTTTTGTTGTTGATCTAATGGGCGTTTCGGGACCCAAATTTTGCAGGTGAAATCGGACACGTTTAATCGACTGATACACACCAAAAACTTCATACTGGCCCGCGAGGTGGCAATATCCCTTTAACCCGGCATTGACTGGGGTCTCAGCAGAACGCCATTGAAGGGGGGTTAAACGCTCCCCCCCCCCCTGGTTATCTTCCGAACCAATTATCTCGCAGCGAGACGCACAAAGCGGCAATCGAAATATTTCAATGAGACGAATCTAATGCATGCTCAAACATGTCAAAGTGAAGTCAAATGTCAGGTCATGGTCAGGTCAAAGGTCAAAATCGGTGTATTTGAGTTTATGGGGCATACTTTCCATCCAAAGCCTTCGATTGCGACCAGTTTCACCCAAAGTGCTGCCAAAGTTATGATGCACATCCCGCATGAGCTAAAGTGAGATTGTTGGTCAAGGTCAAGGTCGGGTCACAAAAGGTCACTATGCTCAATATCTACGAAAGTCATGCAACACATGTTTAAGAGTTATTTTCCACGTATAATTCCATAGTGATAGTCATTTTACCACCTGACTTCATTCACGTGAAGTAAATGTCATTTTCAGGTCAAGTTCAGGTCACCGAAGGTCAAAAATATTAATTGATGAATCTAAACAAAAAAGGCATATTGCTAGACCAGTTTTGTCTCAGAAATACAGTGGTGCCATTTATTTGTCTATCTGGTCACCAAAAGCCAAAAAACTCAATGTTTAAATATGACTTAATGAGTTACCCATACGTTAGATGCCATGCCAAGTCGGTACAAAATGGTGATATCATTCTGAAATTTGGTATGGTAGGTTCCCATGTGGTTCTGACATATATTCCGGCTTTTTGAATACCTTTGCAAAACTTTTTGTGTGCATTTTTCCCCCAAAAGAACGCCCCCCCCCCCCCCCCAGTCAATGGCGGGTTAAGCTCCGGGCAACTTTGTAATGTTATGTCATAATTTTCAGAGGGCAATATCTCCCATCTAAATCACGCGAATCATATAAAGATATATACCATTTGAATCGCCAGCAACCATATATTAATATGCTATAATCATTTTGTGAAAATTCGAAAATTTTGGAATCTTAACTGATCTCGGGTCAGATCACGTGATTTTATATTATGGCCATTTGAAAATTTGAATTCTTTCTATACCAGGATCGGCTCTGATGCACAACCTTTGCTGGTAAGGAAATTGGTGATAGTTTTGTTTTCTCTAAATATTTTATATATAGTTTTGTATTTGTAAAAATAATTGTCACCTGCACGTCTTCGGTAATAACCTTGCACGTAATTGTACTAGAGAGCTAAACTCAGCAGCATTATTATGTCTCGTCGAGCTGCATTCAATGATGCATAGCATGACCCCTACATGTCGCCCCATGACCTCAAGGGCACGTGGACTGAGGTTGATTTCCCAAATGACCTCGTTTAGTTATGAAATAGATGATTTGTTGAAATTTGTATTAATATTTGGCAACTTTCGCATTCTTAATTTCTAGAAGACACTTCTGGGTATTTCTATATAGCATTATCGGTCTGTAAATAGGGATGAGAAAATGTGATGTCCCCAGGATCCACAGACGCCTCTATCGGCTAGATATTGAATTATGTCATCACGTGATCTTGATCATTGAGTAGAATAGGTTGTCACGTGATTCGAAGGGCCTGCACCCTCCTATTCCACCTAAAAATGTCACGAATTTTAACTAAATTACGACATTACGACATTACGAAACATTACGAAATCACGTGACCTCACCTGGGGTCACATGTCAAAATTTAAAAGTTTTTCGTTTAGAATTTTCACAAACAGATTACAATGCATTAATTTGTGGTTAACGGAGATTCTGATATAGGTTTACAAATGTCGAATTATTTATATGGGAGATAACGCCTGCTGAAAATTAGAGCTTTCCGCGACATTGCAAAGATGCCTGAGGCTATAACTCGAAAACCATTCTACGGGCGGGGCTGAAAATTCACAGCGTCAATCTACGGCCCAAATAACCCCCCCACGCGTAGTTTCATCGAAATACAAGAAGTTGAGTGTTATGGCTTGGTCGATCTGACGTGGGCTGCACTGGGTGACCACAGGTCGCGTGACCTTGAGGTCACAGAGCGACTTCAAGGCTCATGTTATATATAATTGAAAGCAGGTGGACGAGATAAGCATAATGCCGTTGAATTGAACTCTCCAGCACAATTACCTGCAAAGTTATTACCAAAGACGTGCTGATGAACACTTTTTCCAAATATAAAAATATAAATAAAATATTTCGAGAAGAAAAAGAACATCTACAATTTTTTCCTATCGAAGGCTTATGTATCGAAGTCTATTATGGCATGGAAAAATTGTGAATTTTAAATGGCAAGATTATAGGTAATATCACAACACAATATCACATGCTTTTGACCTGAGATCACGTGTTGAAGTTTCATAATTTGAGAGAAAAATTATAATATGGTTTCTGACTATTCTGATGGTTTATATGACTCGCATGATTTAGAAGGGAGATATTTCCCGATAGAAATTAGAGTTTTGCACGACATTGCGAAATTGCCCGAGGCTGGAACTGGAATGCCAGAATAGATTCGAAGGACGAGGCTGAAAATTTCACAGCGTGAATCTACGGCCCATATAACCCCATACATAGTTACATGATACATAGTTAATAAACATAATACATAGTTGTATGGAAATCTGAGATGTAGGGTGTTATTTCGAGTTGTTTTTTTGTTTGGTCGATCCGTCCTGGAATGCCCCACCTGTCTTCATTGGCGGATCCAGAACGGTGGTTTGGGAGGTGGCCACGGGTGTTTTTTTTTGGGGGGGGGAATTCCAAAAAAAAATCACACAATTCTGAAAACTCATCGGATTTCGCTTGCATATGCATTGATAGCTGATTTAAAACAAACTTTCCTTAGTAAAAGTTTCTTAGATTGTCTTCTATATCAGGAAATGTGGCAATTTTGTGCCGATTTCAGGCGGTTTGGTGAAGGGGCATGGCCGCCATGCCCCCCCCCCCTGGATCCGCTAGTGCCTGTCTTGACACCTGATCCACCGGACGTTCACGGACGTCTACGGACCGTCCGTTAATGACTAGTCCTGCTGCAGGGCAGCATGCCTTGCTGCCTGCCCACCCGATCCATCTACTGCACTGATTGCACCGATACTTGACCCGTCCATTCTCCCCTCTTCCCCCCCCCCCCCCCCACCCCTTCTCCCACCGGCCCGATGTCGTGCACACTGCGGTAACAGCCCATTAACGCCGCTAACACACCACTGCCGGAAACGCCTGGTAATGGTACGGTTTCCAGCCGACGTCGTGGCCATTATGGAAATCACGGGTGTCGGGTGACACGCGACTGTGGATCGGCGACGAGCCGGGCCGCCAGGTCACGCCACGCCACCTGGGCCTCCCGCACCTGCCGGCACCCGCAGGCATCGCCGGGCTGCTGGCCTTGTTAGAGTTCGTGAGTGAGAGATAGTGGACTGACTGCTATTTCGCTTATGCATGTAATGTGCATTGACGTTGAAGCACTAGCTAGCATTCTCGGGCATACCATGGCTAGGGTAGTGTCGGGTCGATAGGTGATGATGCTCGTTAACCCGCGAGTTACTGGGGGGGCTATTTTTTGCCCCCCCCCTCCCGTTATTTTGCAATAACTCCTAAACGAACACCGGTATCGTCTCCAAACTTGCAGTACCTTCTCTCACATCAATTTTACACATGTTGGCAAAAGGACAAATATGAGGTTATGATAGGTCAACCGGGAATGACGTCAGAGTGATGTCATGTCCTTCGGTTTTTGTTGCAAAATAATGGTTTGCGGAAAACGCTGTCAAAGGTACGATGTTTAAGGTAAACTCAATTGTCTTACATCAAATTACTGAAAATAGACCGGGCTATCAAACTGCTATCTCGGATTTTTGAGTTTTGTTTAATTCAAAATTTTGAGAAATCCAAATACATTTTTTTTTGTTTTTACAAAATTTTAGAGAGAAAAATCAGAATGATCCAAAAACCGGAATATATGTGATCGAAACATATGCGGTGAATATGTGTACCAAATTTAAAGTCGATATCTTTTAAAATGACCGAGTTATGACCTTTAAATGACAAAAATCGACCACTTCTCACAGCATTACTATGCACAAAAAACGCATTTCCATTTTTGCTTTTTACTTCTATTTATATGGAGCAAACAATGTTCTAAGGTCATTTTTCGCGTTCTAGACGAAAAAAAACATAAACTTGTGTTACAACGCCTAATTACCGTAATCTGCAGTTTTACCTCGTGACCTCGGATGACCTTGACCTGACCCAAGGTCATAAACAGCTTAGAAAGGCACTTAGAAGTGTCGGACACACGAATCATACCGATTTATCGACAGCTTATGCGTTTAATATCGCAATTTTGCGCGGCAATTCCATCCATCGAGGCCTTTTGACACGGTCAAATATTTTGTACTTTACCTGACCTGTGACGTCATCGGTGACCTCGGTCAACAATATTATGTTTCCCTCGATAAATTTCCCAGGGCTATCGAATGCCGTTTGCATTTTTACATTCGGTCCAGTGTTTCCGGAGATCAGAGGGGGGGGGGGCAAAAAATAGCCCCCCCCCAGTAAGTCGCGTTATGAAATATACCCCAGTAACTCGCGGGTTAAAGCACGCGTAAACAGCATTCACACACGCACAGAAACAACAACGGATAACATACATTCACACACACACAAACACACACACGCACCATATCGCACATTGCCGTGCGATCATATCCAAATGAGCACCCAGGTCACGCTCGTCAAACGCTAGTGGCACGTTACAAAGATAAGTGTCTTTTGCGAGACGCTGTAAGAAAGCTGATGTCGTCAGGAGCCGGAGAGTCGAGGGTGCGATCGGCAACACGACGTATTCGCTCTCCGACGAATCCAACGAATTCGCTCTCCGACGAATTCGCTGTCTCGTGCGTTCTGTAACAACAAAATTATCCGCCGTTTTTGACACTGCTGCGCCGTGTCATGGTTTGTGTAGTTATAGGGTCTTGGTTTGTGTGGTTATTTTACTTGTTTTCAGAAATCACTGTACACTTAACTTTGTCAATACTCAGCAACACTGCAGTCAATACAGCAATACTGCAGATGACTTTATGGCACACTGCAAAATAAATTAGCCCTCCCGACGACTGGTTTGGAAATTCGCGCTCCGACAGTGAATTCGTCGGGCGAATTCGCTCGTTTGCAGATTCGTCGTGTTGCCGAACACAAACTGAACGAATATTCGGCGTCCGACGATTCACTGACGAATTCGTCGTGATTAGGGCGAATTCGTCGTGTTGCCGATCGCACCCTAGATCAGCGTGCGAGACGCTGTTAGGAAACTTCTGTCTTCACGGCCCGGAGAGCTAAAGCAGCGCCGTGACGAGTGCAGTGGGAACGAATAGAAGTTAGCCTGAATCAGAACAAGAGCTTGCGGTTAGGCGGTAATTCAAGTTTTGTGGAGAAAGTTGAGGGAGTCTCGGTACAGAAAATGACCAGAAAGTTCCTCTCGCACGTCCGATATATCGTCAAATTTACGACGTCCGTAAACAACGCACAGAACAAAGTTTAGAACCCTTTTGAAGTGTAGTGTGCTGTTCTCCGGCTCTTTCCCAAAGACGAAGACAGCCTTGGGCATGCCAGATGAATAGTGCATTGGTCAGGGTGGGCAGAAGGTCAGGCGGGATCTGATGTCGCACGTTGGACAGACGGATTGATGAGACTACCGTTACATTTTTCATGAGTGCGCAGATCGGTGAGGCCCAGGTGAGGTGCTTCTCGAATAATACGCCAGGTTTCCTCATGAGTTCTCACATTATGTCCTCGCAGAACCAAACATTAGTGAGAAACATCCACGGTAATTTGAACAGGAACCGCGCACAATAAGTTCCGTTTTTCCAGTATTTACTTTCAGACCGTGTGACTGGAACTAGGCCAAACAAAAAAAGGCTGAGAGGCTGCAGCTGCGCCACAGTCTTGTGTGTTGCCCTGAGAGGCTGCAGCTGCGTCAGTCTGTGTTGCCCTGAGAGGCTGCAGCTGTGTCACAGTCTGTGTGTTGCCCTGAGAGGCTGCAGCTGTGTCACAGTCTGTGTGTTGCCCTGAGAGGCTGCAGCTGCGTCAGTCTGTGTTGCCCTGAGAGGCTGCAGCTGTGTCACAGTCTGTGTGTTGCCCTGAGAGGCTGCAGCTGTGTCACAGTCTGTGTGTTGCCCTGAGAGGCTGCAGCTGTGTCAGTCTGTGTGCTGCCCTGAGAGGCTGCAGCTGTGTCACAGTCTGTGTGTTGCCCTGAGAGGCTGTAGCTGCGTCACAGTATGTGTGTTGCCCTGAGAGGCTGCAGCTGTGTCACAGTCTGTGTGTTGCCCTGAGAGGCTGTAGCTGCGTCACAGTCTGTGTGTTGCCCTGAGAGGCTGCATCTGAGTCACAGTCTGTGTGTTGCCCTGAGAGGCTGCATCTGAATCACAGCCCGTATCCTGTGCCACTCGGTACATCCTCTCACCGAGGTATGTACTGTATGTATGTACCCTGCAGGACCGGTTGCTCCGGCTTGCCAGGTGACGGGTCAGAGGTGCCGGGTCAGAGGAACCGGGTCAGCCAGGTGACGGGTGATGCGGAGACGAGACGAGACGAGACGAGACGAGACGAGACGAGACGAGACGAGACGAGACGAGACGAGACGAGACGAGACGACGAGACGACGAGACGAGACGAGACGAGACGACGAGACGAGACGAGACGAGACGAGACGAGACGAGACGAGACGAGACGAGACGAGACGAGACGAGACGAGACGGAGACTGAGTAACGTGGAGATGTCTGAGAGGCTGCCACTGGACCGCTGCCAGGATGTGGAGTCATGTTTGCCGATTGAGGCGCCAACTCCTTTGCATTTCAATGTGATGACGCAATGAAGTGAAAGCCTTTGGATATATCGCATGATTTGCGTGGACCCCCTTGACCTGTCCTGACTATGTCCGTTCTCTGGGAAGTCCCACTTCATAGCCGTGGTAGCGTCATGATTGACACTGAGCTTTCCTCTCAGCCCACTGCAACGCCCCGCTGAGCGGACATATCCTGCAATTTAAAACCGTCGCGCCGGCCCTATCAGAGGCCGCATTAGGCGAGGTACGATATTACACTCAGCTGGCGGGGCAATCCTGCCAGAGTCGGACGTAAGCCTGTCTTCTCGGAGGTGATGCATCGTTACTGCAACTACGTTGTTTCCCTTTGCAAAACCATCAGGATATTTATTTTGCCCTGCAACTGTTTGCGGCAGAAGCGCATGCATTATGTATTAAAGGTATACTGATGAGCGCGCTATTTGTATAGTGACTCATTTTCAGTGTATCATTAATTTTTCCGCCGGTGCGGGGTCCCGTGAGGGTATATCGCGGTTTATTGTCGTGGTTTATTTAGGCGGTGACTTTCCTAGGCGTTCGTGCCGCTTTTGATGTCGCTATTGGGTGCTCTATACTCGCGAAAGTCGCACAATACTAGGAATCGAACTTACGGGACGATTACTTTCGTCTCCGCACGATAGTTCAAAATTGTAAAAAAAATGAAAAACATGTTTACACATGTTTACCATATGTTTCAGAGTTCGAAGATTTCCACTGGGCCGTCGCTCGGAAAGTGGCAGGAGCTTGTTTGTGTGTCTGTCCACGGAGCATATTACCACGTGGAGCCCAAATAGCCGGGCCTATTTCGACGCGGGTGATGCCGTTCAATGCGGCAAAACGGCGGACAGATTCTGGTACCGGTCGCGAGTCGATTGGTGCCCCGGGGCACGTGCTACGTGCCGCCACGTGGGCCTCTGCAAAACGAGCTTTGGCCACCTACAGGTCAGACGGTTGGTGACACATATTTGATACTCGCAGGTCACGTGCGCGGTACAGCGGAAGCAATTCCAGTGGAGTCGCCGACCCCGAGGGGGGCAAAATAAACCCCCAGGGGGTAAAACCAAATTACGATTTTGGCTCCAAGGCAATGCCCCGATTGCATTGCCGGCCACTAGTCTATGTAATACTTTCATAATACCACGATGGTTATATTTCACGATAGTTATATTTCTAGACAGCTCTTTGACATTACATCTTTCCAACGGTCGTCTGGTGTTGATAATACACCTTCATTTATTAAATTGCATGGCCATGTCACAATGTCGCATAATAATGTGTGCCTGAATACGACGGTATTGCCCTTCACTTGAACAAGGTATTGCCCTTCACTTGAGCAAGGTATTGCCCTTCACTTGAGCAATGCAAGAACACTGTGTCACGACATGGTAGTCCGTTCATGTCATGGTCCGGGATCGCCGTTCATGTCATGGTCCGGGATCGGCGTTCATGTCATGGTCCGGGATCGCCGTTCATGTCATGGTCCGGGATCGGCGTTCATGTCATGGTCCGGGATCGCCGTTCATGTCATGGTCCGGGATCGGCGTTCATGTCATGGTCCGGGATCGGCGTTCATGTCATGGTCCGGGATCGGCGTTCATGTCATGGTCCGGGATCGGCGTTCATGTCATGGTCCGGGATCGGCGTTCATGTCATGGTCCGGGATCGGCGTTCATGTCATGGTCCGGGATCGGCGTTCATGTCATGGTCCGGGATCGGCGTTCATGTCATGGTCCGGGATCGGAGCGCTATTAGGACCAATTTTGTCGGTCCTCTGTTCCACCCTTTGTGTGCTCTTCTGACATCATCCCCTTGTGTCACACACCGGTGACACAGCTCTGTGACGTCACCGTGACATACCTGTCCGCGGATCCGTCTGTCCTTCTGTCCGAGGTAGCTGTGACGCCACGATGGGGAATGCCCATCCTCTTTGAGACGACCATCCCCATCCATTTAGGGATTCTCATTTGCCTTGCCCATCGTGCAGGCACTGCTCATCGTTGTGACGTCATCAGTTTTTGCGCCACTTGGGCTGGCGGTGAAGAGACCGTCCAGACGGGTGGTGAAGAGACCGTCCAGAGACCGTCTCACCAGCTGGTGAGATTGGCATGCTTGCTTCCGCGCAGTGCGCAGAGAGTTCCGGATGCGGCCTGGAGAGGAAGGGGATCCGGATGCGGCCTGGAGAGGAAGGGGATGTCTAATGTCTATGCATTGCCTTTGCCACGACGGATGCCGAGTAAGATACGACGCACGTGTTGGTTCCGGGATTGCGTATATTCTCAGCGGACAAGTCACGCGCTTCTGGGTACGTTTGAACTGTAAACGTATGCGGAAAGGCCTCGTGGTTGTATTGGGGTTTTACAATTTCGCAATAACGAGGAAACTTGCTCCAGACTGCGACGACTAATGCCAGTTATTGTTACTTTCACTGGAAAAAAACAATGAACTAACATCTTTAGCGTGAAATCATTGCATTCGCCTTACGTCATGCCATTTATATCGTTTACAGTCTACCCTTGAAACCGATTCATTGTCTAACCACATGCACAGATCGACCGTTCTGTTCCGCTGCTATTTCCCTGTTTATTCCCCTGCTAAGACCGTTCTCTGGAATCGCAGCTGCTGTGACGGGGCTTTAGTCCGGAACCCCCGCAGTGTCTTCGTAAGCTCGCGGCCAGGGCGGGTTAGCCAGGCAGCCGTCTGGTCGCTTCCCGTGAGGCACCAGTGTCGATATAGTATGTTCGTTCTCGCTCTCGTCTGGCCCAGTTGACTCGGCACCAGGTCCGGTTTGACGAGCCGCCGTACCGGCCGCGGCGCTCCCCACTCCTCCCGGACAAACACCCTTTCTCCCTCCCTCCTCACGCTGTTCGCGGACTGACCGGTCCTATGACATCACCACCCGCCTCCGTGACGTCACCAGCCGCGGGCAGCTTCCTCGGGCGACGCTGCAGCCGGCCTGGTAAATCCCATTGGACGGTGAGTTACGTGCCAGAGGCAGCTGGACGAGGCAGGGACTCTGTCTCCGAGCCGGGCGGCCCTGGCTCATCAGCCGCCGTGACGTCACATGTGATTGACTGTGTCTCGCAACAGAACTGGGTCTCGCTCGCGGGGGAGCGGGAGCGTGCCGGAGCGGGAGCGTGCCGGAGACGTTACGCACGCCGAATAGACTTGATGACTGGCGTCGATTAATGGGAAATCGGGGCGGGCGGGCGGCGCTTTCATCCGCGGTTATTACACAGACCTTGGCCATCAACCGCCTAGGTTTAGGCGGCTTGTTTGCGGCGCTGGTAATTGTGGTCGCTGTGGGTGGGTTATATTCCAATATGCCGGTCCCATATGACTCGGGCGGGGGGTGGATGATTTATGCTATAATTATCAGACGAAAACACCCGTGGTTTTCCAAGGTCAGAATGTTGCGCTAGCATATATTTACTCTCTATTTACTGGGACTGTTTCCAATTATTTGACATTCGCTTATGATGCACATGAATCTCGACTGATTGCGCAATTGGTGTATCAAAACTATGTTATTATGAAGCTTTCTCCTGGAGGATGGCGTTGATTAATGCCGGTGGCTTTCGAAGGTTAGGATATTGCGCTAGCATATATTTGATCTATTTACTAGAACTGTTTCTCATTACTCATTTGCTTATCGAGCGAGCGCGAAGCCCCTGCGAGGTCTTCAGTCACCATAGAAGGGAAATTCCACATTATGTCTGCCCGATACAAGTTTCCGACATCACATTCATGTAATGTGCCCACTCGGTTCCCGACCCAAGAACGGCGTCTTACTGGTAATACAGATGCCAGGTAATATGGTTTTTACCTCATTTGGAGTAATCATCATTTAAAGAGCGCATAGTACCGTTATGAAAATCTATAATCCTCTGTCAAAGTCGACGTTAAGTCTCATTTTCTGTTTTACGCTACGACCGAAGTTCCAAGACTGCGTGTTATACCTTGATCACAAGTAGCGTACATTTCAGAGTTCAGTTACCTATACACCTTTTCGTAATGCGAATCTGCGTCTGTTCAGCTCAACTCGACAGATCTCATGTATGTCGTCAGCTACATACTGTTTGACAAGTGCATCTCACATCGACGTAACACACTCCCGCGGCAAAGGGCATTGGAAATCTAGAAAGTGCACCGTGTCAACACTGGTCACTGGATTCAGACAATGCAGTGGAGCCGACAGCGTTCATCAGATATAGGCAAGTTTTAGTTGACTTAGACAAGCGTCATTCAGTTTCGTTGTCGGCAAAATTGCAATTTACAAAGTTATAATTATATTTTGTCCTTTCAGGGTAGGTTCGAAATAGGTACCTTCAGTTTAGTCGGTTTTGCTTCAGACCTTCCAAGATACTTATTTGATCTACGTTGTGGAAAAAGTGAGGCAGAGTTGTGCAGTCTCTTCGTTCACTGAAATGACGTTTAAATCATGCCTCCAAAAAATACACCGATACGCATAACTTTTCTTCAGGTCAAAAAGGAAACAAAGAGCCAGCTATCGGGTCAGAGAATCATGACAAATTGACAACAAATCGCGCACGACAGACTGTTACAGCATGCTCTAAAGACTGGTCACATGAGCTCAACATCACATCACATATCACATGAGCTGATCACACTCTCAGACAGGTCAGATTTGTCACCGATACAAATGAGCCGGCCATCATGCTACTGCGTCAGTGGTCATCACCCGGTCACTCCGCCCAGATGGTCACCTTTCTTGGTCGGTTGCCTCCTCTCCGTCCGACAGCAGTTTCACCAGTCCGGAGCCACTTCGCGACAACTGACCACGCCGTCGTCCTCTGAACACTCAAGTGTCGGGCTACGGCAACTTCCATCCCATCCCGCTTCCATCCCGGCAGGCCTGTATGATCCGCTGGCGGTCCTCTGCACAAACAGCACGAATAACTCACGGAATAACGCAGCCCCGGGAATAACGCAGCCCCGGGAATAACGCAGCCCCGGGAATAACGCAGCCCCGGGAGTTCTGGGAGTCAGCCCCGGGAATAACTCAGCTCAGGGAGTCAGCCCCGGGAATAACTCAGCTCAGGGAGTCAGCCCCGGGAATAACGCAGCTCAGGGATTTCAGAGAGTCAGCCCCGGGAATAACGCAGCTCAGGGATTCAGCCCCGGGAATAACGCAGCTCAGGGATTTCAGGGAGTCAGCCCCGGGAATAACTCAGCTCAGGGAGTCAGCCCCGGGAATAACTCAGCTCAGGGAGTCAGCCCCGGGAATAACGCAGCTCAGGGAGTCAGCCCCGGGAATAACTCAGCTCAGGGAGTCAGCCCCGGGAATAACGCAGTTCTGTGAGTCAGCCCCGGGAATAACTCAGCCCCGGGAGTTCTGGGAGTCAGCCCCGGGAATAACTCAGCTCGGGGAGTCAGCCCCGGGAATAACTCAGCTCAGGGAGTCAGCCCCGGGAATAACGCAGCTCAGGGAGTCAGCCCCGGGAGTCAGCCCCGGGAATAACTCAGCTCAGGGAGTCAGCCCCGGGAATAACTCAGCTCAGGGAGTCGCCCCGGGAATAACTCAGCTCAGGGAGTCAGCCCCGGGAATAACGAAGTTCGGTGAGTCAGCCCCGGGAATAACTCAGCCCCGGGAGTTCTGGGAGTCAGCCCCGGGATAACTCAGCTCAGGGAGTCAGCCCCGGGAATAAATCAGCTCAGGGAGTCAGCCCCGGGAATAACGCAGCTCAGGGATTTCAGGGAGTCAGCCCCGGGAATAACGCAGCTCAGGGAGTCAGCCCCGGGAATAACGCAGCTCAGGGATTTCAGGGAGTCAGCCCCGGGAATAACGCAGCTCAGGGAGTCAGCCCCGGGCATAACTCAGCTCAGGGAGTCAGCTCCGGGAATAACTCAGCTCAGGGAGTCAGCCCCGGAAATAACGCAGCTCAGGGAGTCAGCTCCGGGAATAACTCAGCTCAGGGAGTCAGCCCCGGGAGTCAGCCCCGGGAATAACTCAGCTCAGGGAGTCAGCCCCGGGAATAACGCAGCTCAGGGAGTCAGCCCCGGGAATAACTCAGCTCAGGGAGTCAGCTCCGGGAATAACGCAGCTCAGGGAGTTCAGGGAGTCAGCCCCGGGAATAATGCAGCTCAGGGAGTCAGCCCAGGGAATAACTCAGCTCAGGGAGTCAGCCCCGGGAATAACTCAGCTCAGGGAGTCAGCCCCGGGAATAACGCAGCTCAGGGAGTCAGCCCCGGGAATAACTCGGCTCAGGGAGTCAGCCCCGGGAATAACGCAGCTCAGGGAGTTCAGGGAGTCAGCCCCGGGAATAACTCAGCTCAGGGAGTCAGCCCCGGGAATAACTCAGCCCCGGGAGTTCAGGGAGTCAGCCCCGGGAATAACGCAGCTCAGGGAGTCAGCCCCGGGAATAACTCAGCCCCGGGAGTTCAGGGAGTCGGCCCCGGGAATAACGCAGCTCAGTGAGTCAGCCCCGGGAATAACTCAGCTCAGGGAGTCAGCCCCGGGAATAACTCAGCCCCGGGAGTTCAGGGAGTCAGCCCCGGGAATAACGCAGCTCAGGGAGTCAGCCCCGGGAATAACTCAGCCCCGGGAGTTCAGGGAGTCAGCCCCGGGAATAACTCAGCTCAGGGAGTCAGCCCCGGGAATAACGCAGCTCAGGGAGTTCAGGGAGTCAGCCCCGGGAATAACTCAGCTCAGTGAGTCAGCCCCGGGAATAACGCAGCTCAGGGAGCTCAGGGAGTCAGCCCCGGGAATAACTCAGCCCCGGGAG
This sequence comes from Chirona hameri, assembly GCA_036785665.1. NCBI lineage: Eukaryota > Metazoa > Arthropoda > Thecostraca > Balanomorpha > Balanidae > Chirona > Chirona hameri. The sequence goes on from JAXIVJ010008529.1 coordinate 18,962, forward strand.
TTCAGGGAGTCAGCCCCGGGAATAACGCAGCTCAGGGAGTCAGCCCCGGGAATAACTCAGCCCCGGGAGTTCAGGGAGTCAGCCCCGGGAATAACGCAGCTCAGTGAGTCAGCCCCGGGAATAACTCAGCTCAGGGAGTCAGCCCCGGGAATAACTCAGCTCAGGGAGTCAGCCCCGGGAATAACTCAGCTCAGGGAGTCAGCCCCGGGAATAACTCAGCTCAGGGAGTCAGCCCTGGACGTGTCATATTCTTAGTGACGTATTATCCCCTCTGCCCGCCTGAGCATTCCATGAGGGACATTTCTTTCAAATATTATTATTTGTTTATCCTACCGTGCCGTCTGCACTCTACACAGAACACCGCAATCAGGGTAACTTACACGTTGCCAAGGTAACTTACACGTAACTTACACCGCAATCAGGGTAACTTACACGTTGCCAAGGTAACTTACACGTAACTTACACCGCAATCAGGGTAACTTACACGTTGCCAAGGTAACTTACACGTAACTTACACCGCAATCAGGGTAACTTACACGTTGCCAAGGTAACTTACACGTAACTTACACCGCAATCAGGGTAACTTACACGTTGCCAAGGTAACTTACACGTAACTTACACCGCAATCAGGGTAACTTACACGTTGACAAGGTAACTTACACGTAACTTACACCGCAATCAGGGTAACTTACACGTTGCCAAGGTAACTTACACGTAACTTACACCGCAATCAGGGTAACTTACACGTTGCCAAGCGATGTATAGCTAAGTCACATCGCGGAACTCTGTACAATCGCGGAACTCTGCTACATCTCTGGCGGTTTTGTTATTACAACGTAGCCAATTTCAACTCGCAAAGCTCACCCCAAATGGGATATTGTGTGACATGATTAGCATTCGTGCTTTACCCGGATGTAAAACAATTGGCGTTATTTGCCTATTTCACTGTTTAGATTAATGAACTGCCGTAGAACTTCACACTCTTCAGTTAACATGATAGTTGATACCACACGAGCTTGCCATAACTGGTCGCAGTTCTTTTTTAAGAATTAATAATACATGTGTGACTGTTATCCCACACAAACCTCAATCCTCGACTGAGGAAAATCGAGTCACTTTTCAATATTTATAGAGCCACTTAGCATCTCACGGCGAGAGCAGTGTTGTTTATTCATTGCTGATTTGAATCCGCCTCTCCTTAGACTCCACCTCCAGTCTCCACTGTATGGATTCCTCTCGTCTGTGAATTCTCCTCGTCAGGCCATTATGCCACGTCACTTTCACCGTGGTCGCGGACGGACGGACGGACGGACGGACGGACGGACGGACGGACGGACGGACGGACGGACGGACGGACGGACGGACGCGCACGCACGCACGCACGCGCCGCGCACCGGGACTGAATGACACAGCTCTATTATAGTCTCTTTGACAGACAGACAAGGACGCCAGGCAATATTTGGACGGCAGCGTTCTGACGCTTATTGACAGCGACAGATTCTACCCACGCCGACCCCGTCCCTTTTCCGTACCCAGTAGCAGATTCTACCCACGCCGACTCCGTCCCTTTTTCGTACCCAGTGGCAGATTCTACCCGCGCCGACTCCGTCCCTTTTTCGTACCCAGTAGCAGATTCTACCCGCGCCGACTCCGTCCCTTTTTCGTACCCAGTAACAGATTCTACCCACTCCGACCCCGTCCCTTTTCCGTACCCAGTAACAGATTCTACCCACTCCGACCCCGTCCCTTTTCCGTACCCAGTAACAGTGCTAGTCAATTTTTATTAACACCGACTCGGTCGCTTTTCTGTAGCCAATGCTGGTCGTGTGTCATTTGCCCATTCACGTGGAGAAATGATCACTGACCACTGACCAGTCTTTCTGCTTGTTGGTATAAATGGTACTATCTCACTGCCAAAAGGGTAGGAAGAGATGGGACGTTTTAATTTGCTGTCGCTGCTAATATTGGCGTCCCGTGTTACGATCATCATTCCGAATGAATGTTAACCATGCAGGACTATGGTAACACAAATGTTAGTTTCCCGATGATCTGACCAAATCTCTTGTTTTACCTGTGCTCCTGGGTTACTGTCTTTAAAATGTAATTTTGCGAATTTAAGCATTTTGGATGTAACAATGCTAAACAATTTCAGCTAGTCATTTAACGCTGTAGTGTTTTAATTGATAAGTAACATGGTGCCTGTCACTGCCAGTCAGCCATTAAAGTTTGCCAATTTTCGCAACGCGGCACTCTCACTACTGCCCAGCATGTCTCTGGAGTTCTGCGGAGGTCGTGCTGATTTCTCCTCACGGCCCATCCGGCTGACCAGTCGGTAGCCGGTATCTCGGTTCCCAAGTGTCGCCGACTGGCACGGTCAGAACGGCCGGGCGCCGCGCTTGCCGGGCCGTAGAGAGAGCTGCTAGGCGTCCCATGGCGGTCCGTCGGCCGTCCGCCGCGCCGCCCCGCGGCTCCGCTGTGGCCTACATCGCCGAGAACTCGGCTTTAGGCCGCTCCGGGGAAAAACCCGCCGTGACGTGACGTGACGTGACGTGACTGGCAGTCATCTATCGCAAATCGGTCGGCCAATGTTTCCTCAGTCAGTGGTATCATGACACGTTAAATACTGATATTAGTAACGCTACCAATGCGCCACCTCGTCACCACGTCATTCCATCACATCACCACGTCATCCCATCACGTCACCACGTCATCCCATCACGTCCCCACGTCATCCCATCACGTCCCCGCGTCATCATATCACGTCACCTAGTCATTCCATCACCTCACCGCGTCATCCCATCACGTCACTGCGTCATCCGATCACGTCGCCTAGTCATCTCATCAAGTCACCGCGTCATCACATCACATCACCTCGCCGCGTCCCGGACGACCCGGTGACGTCCGAGGCACTTCACAGTGATGCCACGTGCTGTGGCATCCCTCTGTCACGCGCTGACGTGGGCTTCTGACGTGGTGGAATGCGCCCGTCCCGACCGCAATCGCTGGACGGCAGAATAATCTGAGGTGGAGCGGTAACGTCCCTAGTGGAGTCAATGAACACACCGCTGTCAGACAGAGGACACCCGGGACACCCGGGACACCCGGGACACCCGGGACACCCGGGACACCCGGGACACCCGGGACACCCGGGACACCCGGGACACCCGGGACACCCGGGACACCCGGGACACCCGGGACACCCGGGACACCCGGGACACCCGGGACACCCGGGACACCCGGGACACCCGGGACACCCGGGACACCCGGGACACCCGGGACACCCGGGACACCCGGGACACCCGGGACACCCGGGACACCCGGGACACCCGGGACACCCGGGACACCCGGGACACCCGGGACACCCGGGACACCCGGGACACCCGGGACGCCCGGGACACCCGGGACACCCGGGACGCCCGGGACGCCCGGGACACCCGGGACGCCCGGGACACCCGGGACACCCGGGACGCCCGGGACGCCCGGGACCCTCTAGGGTGTTCCTGGACACATGATTCTCTATGACGCTTTGGAACGCTACGGGACGCTTCTGGGCGCTCCTGGACGTTCCTGGACGTTCCTGGACGCCCCGGGACGCTCTGAGACGCCCCGGGACGCTCTGGGATACTTGGGATGCCCCAGGACACTCCTGGACGTTCCTGGACGCCCGGGACGCTCTGGGATACTTGGGATGCCCCAGGACACTCCTGGACGCTCCTGGACGCCCGGGACGCTCTGGGATACTTGGGATGCCCCAGGACACTCCTGGACGCTCAGAGACGATCTGATACGCTCCCAGACGCACAGGACTCTCTGGAACGCTCTGTGGCGCTCCGGTACCGGCAAAGACGAACCGGATGTGGGACTGGCCCCAGCCGCCGCCCACACTGCGCCGGCAATGTCGCGGCGGCTGCCAAGTGCGGCGACCGTGGCGCACGGTCACGGACGAGAAAAGCGTCGTGCAGCGAGTTATGTTTGTCGCTCGGCCACCTGGCATTGTGGCGCGCGTGTGGTTATTGTGGCGCGCGTGAGGCTATTGTGGCTCGGAGGCGGTGGTGGAGGCGGTGTCTAGAGGTGACATTGCGAGGCAGTAGGCACCCACCGCCACCGCCACCGCCACCGCCACCGCCACCGCCACCGCCACCGCCGCCGCTGTCTTGGTCGCCGGAACCACAAGCGGTATGAGGTGGGCAGAGATCAAAAGGTATTGAGAGACAGACACCAATGCTGCTCCGAACCGAAGGAAGCATAGGCCATAGCGCGCCTTCTCAACTCCGGACTGTGACCAAAGAATGGTGTGGGCGATGCTTGTCATGCTGCTGACATTAACTATGCGCATCATACTCCTGGCAAAGCGAACTGTATATTTGATCAACATAACGATTGGGTTACGTTCGCTTGCGGGAAAATTCGGATACTGATCCACTTTCTCTGCTGCGGAAAAATGATAGTCGTAAACTGGGAATGAAGCTGCCGTCATTTTAGAAGCATGGCAATGACTTTGTAATAAGTGGAGCGTGTGAGAGGAGCATCATTCTTCCCCATAGATAAACGTCGACAAGAGGCTTAATACTTACATGTTCCAACTGTAAATTATTCAGGTGTAAAATATGGCGGTAATTTCCACATTCGGCCGAGACAGATAACAACGTCCAACAAAACAGCCGATATTCTCATTTTGTATGACCTTACTTGATAGCTCATTAACCCAGGCTCAGCGGGCCGAGCCGAGAGGCGTACTGAAGAACATTTCATATCTAGCCGCGGCTCGGGCAGCTTTTGATTAAAACATCCTCGATCTGTTTCTTCTTTCGTTAGTCTTACAATAACACATTCTCATCTGTTGACAAGTCACGTCACCGATAACTCCCTCGATGACAGTCGGGGGTCATGTCCCTGTCCTTGCTCGTGCTAGGGAAGATCCGGTAGCGCTCCTGTCATTGCCTGGGTCCAGCAGATCCGGAGTCATCCGTACGAGGCCCAAACTGGCCGGGGTGCCTCTTCTCTGCAGTGGAGAGGCCCTGCGCCTCCCCTCCCCGCCTCGCCGCGCTGACCAGGCCGCAGGCGCAGGCATCCAGAGGTACCCCGCGCTCCGCCCGCCGCGCTATCCAGGCCGCAGGCGCAGGCATCCAGAGGTACCCCGCGCTCCGCCCGCCGCGCTATCCAGGCCGCAGGCGCAGGCATCCAGAGGTACCCCGCGCTCCGCCCGCCGCGCTATCCAGGCCGCAGGCGCAGGCATCCAGAGGTACCCCGCGCTCCGCCCGCCGCGCTATCCAGGCCGCAGGCGCAGGCATCCAGAGGTACCCCGCGCTCCGCCCGCCGCGCTATCCAGGCCGCAGGCGCAGGCATCCAGAGGTACCCCGCGCTCCGCCCGCCGCGCTATCCAGGCCGCAGGCGCAGGCATCCAGAGGTACCCCGCGCTCCGCCCGCCGCGCTATCCAGGCCGCAGGCGCAGGCATCCAGAGGTACCCCCGCGCTCCGCCCGCCGCGCTATCCAGGCCGCAGGCGCAGGCATCCAGAGGTACCCCGCGCTCCGCCCGCCGCGCTATCCAGGCCGCAGGCGCAGGCATCCAGAGGTACCCCGCGCTCCGCCCGCCGCGCTATCCAGGCCGCAGGCGCAGGCATCCAGAGGTACCCCGCGCTCCGCCCGCCGCGCTATCCAGGCTGCAGGCGCAGGCATCCAGAGGTACCCCGCGCTCCGCCCGCCGCGCTATCCAGGCTGCAGGCGCAGGCATCCAGAGGTACCCCGCGCTCCGCCCGCCGCGCTATCCAGGCCGCAGGCGCAGGCATCCAGAGGTACCCCGCGCTCCGCCCGCCGCGGGGGACACATTATGCCGCGGTGCAGACCAGCGTGTGCACTGCCGATGCGGTGCAGACCTTGCACACGCTGCACGTACCTGTTTGTGACTGGCACCGGGCTGTGTTTCTTTCTGCTCCGCCTACTCCGTTCGGCATTCCTGCCGCGCCGCCGACTGCGCTCATCCGGTTCCACACAGGCCACACTGGCTAAACTGGCTGCACACAGGTCACACTAGCTTTACTAGCGGGCAACGGTGGCAACGGGCAACTAGCGGGCAACGGTGTCGGTTACACGATAGGCGGTTGTGGTGATCAGTATTTTTGCTGCTGCAGCAGCAGTAGCCTGTCTGCAACATCCGGTCAATAGCAGCTGTTGCAGTGTTGCGCACTAGAGGTGCCACTTTTCTACCCGCTTACCCATGAGACGTGGGTAGTTACTACCCACGTGGGTAGCTGTGGGTAGCACAAGCAATCATTTGACTGAAGTGGGTAGTTAGCGAGTAGCAGAATTTTCAACTTTTCAAAAAAGGGAAGTTTTAACCCGTATTTCAGTGAATGCGCTTTCATTTCAGAAATATCATTCAAGTTTATTGCATGAATTTGCATAATTTAAAGGTGTTTGCTTTATTTTATTCAATCTAAAAAAAGTGCAATTTATGTTGAGGGTAGTTGTGGGTATTTGACAGCTTATTTGAGCACGTGGGTAGTGGTGGGTAGTTGAACAGTGTTTGTGGCGCGGCGCGGGTAGTCACATGCCTGAAAAGTGGCAGCTCTACTGCGCACCCACGGTTGGGGTACACTTCAATTCAGTCGCCCCTGCAGTTAAAACACCCATCCGAAATGATTTCGAAACAGTATCGTAGATGATTGTACTCGTAGATTAACACTGACCTTTACAAGACCTTCGCCCTAGCATCACCTGAAAGGCATTTTCCGCGCTGGCATGTACAGCGTTGTTATGTAATATATTAACCGACCCTGCCAAGCGGAGCCGAGGCACTCCTGTATGTAATGCATCGCAATCGGCGTCCGTGGTACGTTAGCTCATCTTACTAAGGATGTCCTGATGCTACAGTTTGGTGTTCGGCCTGCTCCGCTCTCGTGCTGTGTGCCACGTTGTATTGACGGTGACGGTGACGGTGACGGTGACGGTGACGGTGACGGTGACGGTGACGGTGACGGTGACGGTGACCGCGTCAGGTGACGCTGATCACGTGACTAGGCTCTGATGTACATACTGCGGCGTAGTGGGGACCACGTGACCCGCTCGGCAAACATGGTGACCTGATAGCTGACGCTGTGGTGGAGGGCCGCTGTATTATGTCTACAGACGTGGCGGGAGAAATCGCCTCACTGAACCGCGGCCTCTGTGTGCTATTGCAGCATTAGTCCAGCCTTGACCGGTCACACCTGTAACCTGGCTGTTGTCGGGTGCGCATTTCCATGTTTGGCTCGCTGACCGGCTTCCGGGACGTCAGCAAGGGTAGAGGACGCCGGGAAAGTCACGGGGAGATACCTGGCGATGTCAGGACAGCATCTTATTACTGATTACAACTTTGGGGTTTTTCTTTCACGAGCAATTTTCATTCATGAGTTGTCTGATTCTGTGATAAGACATATTTATGTAAACTAATAGCATGATATGCAAATGTTTAACTTATAATAATAAAGGTGCATTACGTCCCTCTCAAATGTTTTGCAGGTACTATATCGCATCGTCAAAATAGAAGACGCATGCTTGCAAGTCGCATGTTAATGAGCAAAGCATGACAATGTAGGTACAGGATCAAACAAAGGCTGAAGTATCCGTCTTACATAACTTCAAAGTCTGATAAAAAACTAAAATGTCGAAAGCACGATGCAGAGAATAGATAACGCAACGCATCATAAAATTACCGTAAAGACCGGGAGAGCAGAACTTTCTAGGCAGTTTAATTTACCCGGATACCGCGCTGGGTGAACCAAGATGACGAAAGTCTGAACAGACAAGTTAATTTCCTTGTGTCGGAAAGGTCGGTCTAGAGGCCCATCATCCAAATGTCACGATCACCACTGACCCGCTGCACTAACCCAGGCGGAGAAGTCGCACAGCCACCGTGACTCGGTAGTTACTGTCGTGACGTGACACCGTGACTGTGTGGCCTCGGAAGTTAAAGTTATGGATGTGACGTCATAGTGGCATGAGTGTCGGCACACACTCATCGGTCGAATATGTCGTGAAACTGCACCCTTCACCGGTGACATCACACTATTAGCTTCTTTGAATGCATTCATCGCTCTGGCGTTTGCTCTGCCAATGCTGAATCAGCACATTGGCAGACGGACCTTCCTCTGTACCAGAGAGGCTAGACGGACCCTCCCCTGTACCAGAGAGGCTAGACGGACCCTCCTCTGTACCAGAGAGGCTAGACGGACCTCCACTGTGCCGGGGAGGCTAGACGGACCCTCCTCTGTATCGGGGAGGCTAGACTGACCTCCACTGTACCAGAGAGGACCCTCCTCTGTGCCGGGGAGGCTGGACGGACCCTCCTCTGTACCAGGGAGGCTAGACGGACCCTCTGTACCGGGGAGGCTAGACGGACCCTCCTCTGTATTGGGGAGGCTAGACGGACCCTCCACTGTGCCGGGGAGGCTAGACGGACCCTCCTCTGTACCGGGGAGCTGTACCGGGGAGGCTAGACGGACCCTCTGTGCCGGGGAGGCTGGACGGACCCTCTCCTGTACCAGAGAGGCTAGACGGACCCTCCACTGTGCCGGGGAGGCTGGACGGACCCTCCCCTGTGTCGGGGAGGCTGGACGGACCCTCCCCTGTGTCGGGGAGGCTGCACGAACCCTCCTATGTGCCGGGGAGGCTAGACGGACCCTCCCCTGTGCCGGGGAGGCTAGACAGACCCTCCCCTGTCCCGGGGAGGCTAGACGGACCCTCTGTGCCGGGGAGGCTGCACGGACCCTCTGTGCCGGGGAGGCTAGACGAACCCTCCTCTGTACCGGAGAGGCTAGACGGACCCTCCTCTGTACCGGGATGCTGGACGGACCCTCCTCTGTGCCAGGGAGGCTGGACGGACCCTCTTCTGCCGACGTGTTCGCCAACATACAAGCTGGACTGTACTGGATACCTGTCTGTACGCGCTGTGCAAGCCGGTGACTGCAGCGCCGCTGCCCGTGATGCAGGGTCAGCTGGACCTGGTGTTATGCGGTGTACGGAGTGCGGTGGCCAAAGTTTTAGCACAACCAGGGTGCAACAAGGCGTAACAAGGTTAATGTTGCGTTAGTTCAACATTCTTTCTGGTTAGAACATGACTATGGGGTCACACTGGCTCATTTCCCGCACCTCAGTAGCGGTCAGCAGCCGGGAAACCACTTATAGAACAAAGTTTACTCTATCGCTCAATAGATGGCACTGCAAGCGGTGGCTGTGAAAATATTGAATAACACTTTCAGTAAATGCGTTACTGCGACGAAATAAATTTGTTGCCGTCATACGACACGGCGAGTATAGAAAATGCTAAAAAAATGTGCGAAAACTATTTACTTCACAATCCGCCTGGTCGATGCAAAGACGCAATATAACTTCTCACAAATCGTGTTTGCGCTAAGTTAAGACACATTTTTGGGGGGAAAAGGAACCATACCATGTTGTTTTTTACGTCGAGACTCACGGGATAAGCTTCGAAAACCTTGAAAAGTAGAAAAAGTTGACAAATGACTGCCTCTAATGCTGCTGCTTCATGCTGATTCCACCACAGCAATGTGTTGGATTTAAAGGCATGCATTTTGTTTTTAGTGCCCCCAGTCAACATCAACATTGAATTTAAATCAACATTGAATTTAAAAGTAATATACAGAGACAACAGTACATGAAGCAACTTCTTCCAAGATAACGCTACTTCCCGTTGGGCTTGTTTATTGAATTTGTATAGCCGGAGAAAGAATTGCTCTAGACTTGCATTTAATAAATCCAAGACAAATATATCCTCACCAAATACAGTACCGGAGTCTATAAATACCGGTATATTTGTTTAGCTTGCTTAATATCAGAGTCCTGTACCGGCTGTTGAAGTCGCTATCAAACTTCAGTTGGTCCCCTCCCGTGCCGCCAACCCGGGCTGGTTGCCGAGGAGACTCCGTCGAGAGATGTCACCAGCCAATGCTGGTCAATACGCCGCACCCCTACGGCACCATGTTAATGATGCAGAACTGGTGACGTCAGCTGGATACCAGAGCCAAACCAAAATAACTGGCATCATCGACGTCTTCGGTGATGCCTGCCTCAGCGGATATGGAACACGCACGAGTAGTAGAGCCCTTCATGGAATGGGAATCTCCATGGAACCCATGGGACAGGATGGAATTGGTTGGGAATGGGGCAATTTTGGGAAATGTAACTGGTTGGAACGGGTTTTGGACAGACCATTTTGGACAGACCATATCATTTTTTTTTGCACCACAAAAAGTGAAATATGCTGAAATGGGTGGGAATGGGAGCCCCATCAATTATGAATTTGGATTGGAACGGGTTTGGGTCTGACTGAATGGGCTGGAACGGGATGAGGGCTGCAAATGTGTCCCATGAAGGGCTCTAACGAGTAGTTCCTTTTGGGTTTTAACACTTTTGCCGCATGCTGCACATTATGTTTCGTGTCACTTTGCACCAAACCTAGTTATATTTTCCTTGAAAATAAGATTATCTCTGTGGGGATTTTCCGTGCAAATGTTGCTTAGCTAGCTGGCAGTGTGAAGCGCTACACCCGCTCCGACGTACACTATTCGTGATTCATTTTACAATAGAACCACCACAATGGGCCTTTGCCACAATCAACCCTTTGTCCGTCTGTGACATGCATTTGTGTTTCAAGCCAGGCACCCCGAGTCCGTCTGGCGACTCGGGGTACCTCTACCTCTCTTCCCCTGATGATCGTCAGTACCGGCAGGGGCCAGACCGTCTCAGTGTTCTCATGACACGTTAAGTACTGATAAATTAGTAACGCTAACGCGCCGACGTGCCAGTCTGGACGGTCTCCTCTATCTGCACAGTCCTCACTCCTCTCTCTGGACTGCCGGCATGTCTCGCCATTCGACTCGCCTCGTGTGTCGCCATTCGACTCGCCATTCGACTCTCGTGACTCGCCATTCGACTCGCCTCGTGTCTCGGCCGGCCCTTTTATTGCAGCCGGCCGTGTGGCACCTGCTTTCACCACCGACTCGCCGCGTGGCGCAATGCTGCACTACTTAGCGGCTCGATTTCCGAAGGGAGTCGATACAACGTCGTGCTCGGCGCCGACGCGGCGTCACGCTTCGGTCATGTTTCTGACGTTTAGGGCGTGCAGCTCACGACTGCGCCGGACGAGACAAATCAGTGACGCGTTTTCGCTGAACTCGGCCGGACGAGACGAATGTGACGCGGTTTCGCTGAACTCTGCGTCTCTTGTAGCGGCGGGCTCCAGTCATCCTTAATCGTCTGGTTCAGGTCGAGGTGAAAAGCTTGCGAAAACTCACCGTGAAACTCAATGTCCATAGAATTTCTACCGATATCGAAATATACATCGCGTCAATGTGCCTTTGTTGACATTTCACGGTCCGTTTCCACCATATACTGACGTACTGACACCACAGAAAGTGACATTTCCGCCATTGTGCGCTATCTAGCTGACGTCCTTTTCACCTGTCTGGGGCACTGGTACCCGCGCGCCCATCAAACACCGGTATTGAATACCCGAACCGTTGTTTGTAAGAGGGAATTTTATTTATGTGAGGTGTGTATGATGATTCTGCTTATTCTTTGCTCAGGCAACAGAAAAAGGCATACCGAACTTCATTTTCTAATTATTTTCAACGGTGACTAAGGCGTAGATATCAAAGCACACATGGTTGTGCCGTCCTTTTTGCCAACGCAACATGACCTTTGAATTCACCTGTCTCGTTGGTAGTTGTCTTGGTAATCGCTACCCTGTAATGTATGTACTGAAGCATGCAGAGGGCTGTGAAACTGGCCGGGATTTGGTCGGATAAACAACAGGCAGGTATGATAAATACGATCGGTGGGGCAAGAGTTTTACGTCCCAAGCCGATTTCCCACAACACCCGCGCACCGATTTACTGGATTCCTTCACGCAGCTGTTACCAGTGGCGGCTCTAGGTTTCAGTCGAGGGGGGGGGGGGGGGGGGGGGGGGTGCGTCACGCAGCAATACTATGACACTCAGACTTTAGAGGGCCCTTTCGAACTGGGTGGGTTCTTACCCAAATAGGTTATCAGTGGGTCAAACTAACCATTTCTAGACGAGAATAGGCTCTCTGCAGGTCAGAATTCCCCCTCAAATGCTGAAATGTGCCCCACAAGGCTGAAATCAGTCCCTAAGGACAAACGTGGACCTCTTCACGCCAGATTGGGCCCTTAAAAACACTCGGCTACGGTCTTTTTCAAATCACGAAGTAGACCATGGTTTCTGCCCCCGCCCCCCCCCCCCCCCTCTGTACCCGCCACTGTCTGTTGCGTGCTGACGGAGGCTTCTCTCTGAGCTCTCTGGCTCTCCTAGACGGCAAACAAATTACACCGGCGGCCTTGACACCGACCCTGATTACCGAAACCGAACCAGGCACGGACCCGGCCGCTCGGTTTGACGGTGTTTTGCCGAACGCTTTGGGCGAGGGACCCGAAGTGAAAGCGACTGATCAGTTAGCCACTTATCTAGTTCTCGTGTCTGACCAATCTCGGGAGGCTGACAACTGGCAATGTTTGTAATGGTTAGTTTATGCGAAGTGTTTTGTAAGTCCTAGCACCCGACCGGAAAAGATAGTGTTGGAAGTACATCGGGGAGGTAGGAACGTCACTAAAAGTGGGGGCAGTGAAACTTCGATCTCGCCTTGAGAGAAACCCAACCCACTATGGAATATTTCTTTGCAGATTTGGGGTCTTCTCGCTTGGTGAGCTCTTTGCCATCAAACATTTTCCTCGGCAAGCAAAATAACAGATTGTATCAAACAAATGGCCAAAAAGTGAGGGGTCAACAGGGGGGGGGGGGGGCTGTTGCTACGCCTATGGAATGCATGATGCTAGAGTGTCAAGTTGCTGCTATTTGAACCCATATCCTGGACTCGTCTGAGCGAGTTTCCATTCTTCTCTCAGCAGACGTGAGAGAAGATGTGAGATTTTGAAGAAGACCCCTTCCATGTTCCTCTATTGTTCTGATGTTAAAACAACGGGCTTCGTGTGGGACAGTCTTTCCAATTGCCTATGGTAGTGTGATTATGCCTCTTGTGCTTGGACTGCCAGTCGAGATACACCCGTCACCTGGCCCCTTGACCAAACCTCCCTGGACCCGCCCCTGTCAACTGGCCCCTTGACCATTCCTCCCTGGACCCGCCCCTGTCACCTGGCCCCTTGACCATTCCTTCCCGGACCCGCCCCTGTCGCCTGGCTCCTTGACCATTCCTCCCTGGACCCGCCCCTGTCACCTGACCCCTTGACCATACCCCCTGCCCCCCCCCTCTGTCAGGCTGACTGTCTCCCCATCCTGGGTGTCTGTATCAGTGTGACACCTCCCTGGATTCGCCTCTGCCAATTTAACAGCCGGGACTATTTCCTGGATGCGCCTCTGCCTGCCAGCGTGATCGGCAGCCGCCGCCGTCCGGAGAGATATTCCAATTGGCCTATATGTGCCGGTGTGATGAGCTTACCCCCCAGACTGCGAGAGCCCATCTCGGACCAGTTGTCGTCAGCCGCCGGCAGCTGAATATGGCAGCTCGACAGCTGACTATGGCAGCTCGACAGCTGAATATGGCAGCTCGACAGCTGGATATGGCAGCACGGAACGTCGATTCACCGGACGAATATTACGTTTATCAGCGAATTGCCAGGGGTTGACATTGCATGCGACTAGAGTGCGACACAAATAGCCAGCTGTTTGCGAATCGGCGATATACTCTGGGGGGATGGTTCATTCTTGATACTATTGCTGGTACGATAAAGCGCTTTGGAAAGTAATGGGTTGAATGCTAATTTGGAAAACACCAATCGGTCAGCAAGAGGATCAAATCAAACTAGCAGAATCATATCTGCTTGCCATCCAATCAAATCGCCATAAACATGATACAACTGCTATTAATTTGTTAGATGGATAGCATATTTCCATATGAATCCCGAGTAACGATTATGTTACCCGTGACGTCCAGTGCGGTTTCGAATCCGTCCACTTGGTAAGATTTACAATTTATCATTACCATTACCATGGTCTTTAGCAATGATACCGCATTTTAGGTACTAACATAACCTTCTGATTGTATCGGATGTCATAGAATAAGGCATCAGTAGCGCCAGACTGGTTATTGATTCGACTCTGATTGAATCGATTGGAATCGTTTAATTAAAATCCCTTGAATCAAAGAAGAATCTATTCATCACCGGATTTTGTGATTCGTGAATCATTATTGAATCAAAACCCGCACAGAAACAAGGCTGATTAAATACAAAGACTGTGCAATGCTGATCACAAAGACTGTGCAATGCTATTTCAATGGAGAGTCAAACGTGATTTGATCAAAACATGTTTTGATTCTTTGAATCGGAAAGAATCATTTCTCCAAATAGTTGTCCATGAATCAAACGGTGACTGAATCATTGATATTCAAAAATGAATCTTGATTGAATCCTTCCAAAAAGGTGAATCAATAACCAGTATGAGTAGCGCCTCTCGTTCACCCATCCGGGATGACCGCCGCACGATGTTCTGCATACCATCACCGCCTGCAGTAGTCGGCGCTACTTGAACAGGTCGTAAACAGGCATGTGAACTGCAAGCAGATCATACTATCACACGCCAGTTTCAGCTGGGCGGAATGCCTAAGACGTTCCATTCCGAAGCACCCATTCCGAAGCACAACGTGGTCACTCACGCGACCCATTCCGTCCGAGCACGGTGGATCGTGAGGCCCAGTAGAGCCCAACACTCACCAAGTCTCTACCCACATCCACCACCCACCAGAATCCACCACCCACCATCGACCCACCATCCACATCCCTTCTCACTTCACCAATCACCACCCACCACACAATCACCAATCACAAACACCCACCACCCACCACACAATCACCCATCACAACCACCCACCACATAATCACCCACCACAACCACCCACCACACAATTACCCATCACAACTACCCACCACCCACCACACAATCACCCATCACAACCACCCACCACCCACCACACAATCACCCATCACAACCACCCACCACCCACCACACAATCACCCATCACAACCACCCACCACCCACCACACAATCACCCATCACAACCACCCACCACCCACCACACAATCACCAATCACAACCACCCACCACCCACCACACAATCACCAATCACAACCACCCACCAACCACCACACAATCGCCCATCACAACCACCCACCACACAATTACCCATCACAACCACTCACCACCCACCACACAATTACCCATCACAACCACCCACCAACCACCACACAATCGCCCATCACAACCACCCGCCACCCACCACACAATCACCAATCACAACCACTCACCACCCACCACACAATCACACACCACAACCGGCGGACGCGGACGGCGAACGGTGGGCGGCGGCGGCTGCGGCTCGCGCGTCCTTCTGTCAGCACCCGTCCATCGTGTCCGGGAGCACCCATAATCAGGCTGGCACCAGCCGCCTTCAGCCTGCCATCAGTGACCCGAGCTGACCTCAGTCTGAATGTCTGAGGAGCGGCCGGCACAGGGAACGGCCGACTGGCCGACCTGCCGAGCGATACACCCTCTGACCCTCTGCCCCATCAGCCAGACACTGCAATCTGCTACGGCTGGCCTGACCGGCTTGCCATAGTGCCCGACCAAACGCTGAGGGTCTGTCTATAGCAAGCGCTTAGTAGCTTTGGAAGCTTTCGTTGGGGGGGAAGAATATTTTGCTTTGCTGATGTTCAGGAATTGCGAAGCCTGGACCGAAGCCCTGGACCGGGACCCCCGCGTCTGACTGATGGATCCACTTCCACTTTCCACTTACCCACTCGTCCGCCCGCCGACGCCACTCATTACATAGCGTCCTTGTCGGCTGGAGTGGGCGTTAAGCACTTACCGTGATCGTGCCCGTGACGTCACGGCCACTGAGAGCCAATGGGCCGGGATTTTAGCTGCAGACACAGTGAGCCTGTCCGATCGCGGCCGCAGGACCCGCCCAGTCGTGATCGCCTGACCTGTGGCGCGTGACACGTGATCCAGATATTCACGGAGCGGGGCGATCTGCTGGCCCGCCCAGGGTCGGCAGAAAAGAGCCGCAGCTAGCAGACAACCCTGGGGAACGCTCCCGCGTGCCCGACAATCACAGCTCTATTTACGCGGCGGTACAAATGCAGGACTCAATGACGTGAGTTATGCTAATCGCTGTTACTGATGTATTTAGGTCAGTGGGAAGGTTGCTGCGCTGTGGTAGACATTCATATCTTTTGATAGTTCACGTTTGGAAGTTTATTTATTTTAGTACATAAAGGTTCCATTCATATCAAAGGGATGCTCAAGCAATATGCGTTTAATTGTATAATTCACGGAGATCTTTTGCTCAGTTCTTTCCCTGATTGGTTTTTCAACATTCCCTTGCAGGGCCTCCTAACATGTTAACTGGGGGGGGGGGGGGGGGGGGCTGCGCCCAGCTCCAGTGAAGCCGCCAGCCCCCCCCCACACTCGAGGTAAAATTGCGTCATTGGGGGGGGGGGGGGCACCTATTTGGCATCGGATGTATATACAAAACGACATCGGTGGAGTAAATGACGGCGACAATCTTAAATACACTCAAATTAAATAACGAGCGATACAATACGTAAATAAAACTCTGATAATAATGTTATGGTAAATATCGCTTCAGTTTCGGCGCAGAAAAGACTATTCTGACCAGTGTCTGGACAATGAACAAGTGCTATTTGGTTGCAATAGGCACAGTGGAAGGATAAGTTTGTTTCTTTTGCCAGGGACCGGGGTTCAAATCCTTCGACGGGGCTCTGAAAAGTCGACCCGGCCCCCAATACCCCTCGGTACAGGGTGAGTTCCAATTATTGCCTTGGTTCCAATATAATGTCCACAAAATGAAACCAAACCAAAGAAGTACTCTCGTATGTCACGACTAGTTGAGGGCCTGAGGTGGCCCTCAGCTGGTTAGAAGGCCTTGGGCCTGAATAGGCCTCTGGTAGGTCTTGATAGGATCTTAAGCTGGTCTAAAAGGGTCCACGGTCAGCCTGGGGGTGCCCTCGGTCGGTCCGAGAGGGCAGGCAACCACCCAAAGAAGGCCCTCTGCCGGTCTGAGGGGGTATTTTTACCCTCTCAGGCGGGTATGGACTCTTCCATTGGGGGAGTCCATACCCGCCTGAGTTTGAGTTTGCGATTTCCATCTCACTGAGTTTGCAGCTCTCACGGAGCACTCTCTCACTGAGTTTGCAGCTCTCACGGAACACTCTCTCACTGAGTTTGCAGCTCTCACGGAACACTCTCTCACTGAGTTTGCAGCTCTCACGGAACACTCTCACTGAGTTTGCAGCTCTCATGCAAAGCTCTCACTGAGTTTGCAGCTCTCACGGAACACTATCACTGAGTTATCAGATTTCACGGAATATTTTCTCACTGAGTTTGCAGCTCTCACGGAACACTGTGAGTTAGCAGCTCTCACGGAACACTCTCTCACTGAGTTTGCAGCTCTCACGGAGCACTCTCACTGTGAGTTTGAAGCTCTCACGGAACACTCTCTCACTGTGAGTTTGCAGCTCTCTCAGAACACTCTCTCACTGAGTTTGCAGCTCTCACGGAACACTCTCTCACTGTGAGTTTGCAGCTCTCACTGAACACTCTCACTGAGTTTGCAGCTCTCACGGAACACCCTCTCACTGTGAGTTTGCAACTCTCACGGAACACTCTCACTGTGAGTTAGCAGCTCTCACGGAACACTCTCACTGTGAGTTTGCAGCTCTCACAGAACACTCTCTCAATGTGAGGTTGCAGCTCTCACGGAGCACTCTCTCACTGAGTTAACAGCTCTCACAGAACACTCTCTCACTGAGTTTGCAGCTCTCACGGAACACTCTCTCACTGTGAGTTAGCAGCTCTCACGGAACACACTCTCACTTGAGTTAGCAGCTCTCACGGAACACTCTCACTGTGAGTTAGCAGCTCTCACGGAACACTCTCTCACTGAGTTAGCAGCTCTCACGGAACACTCTGACTGTGAGTTAACAGCTCTCACGGAACACTCTCTCACTGAGTTAGCAGCTCTCGCGGAACACTCTCTCACTGTATCACGCCATCTGTCCCGCAGCTCTGTTCTTTCCTCACTGGCTTTTATGCTCTTTTCGGCGCTGTTTTGCTGCCCGCTGCTGGCTGCTGTTCGATCGTGACCCGATTCCTTATCTGTTTCAAGAGCACGCCAAGTTGGGAAGCGGTGCTGGCTGCTCTTCGAGCGTGGCCCGGTTCCTTATCTGTTTCAAGAGCACGCCAAGTTGGGAAGCGGTGCTGGCTGCTCTTCGAACGTGGCCCGATTCCTTATCTGTTTCAAGAGCACGCCAAGTTGGGAAGCGGTGCTGGCTGCTCTTCGAACGTGGCCCGATTCATTATCTGTTTCAAGAGCACGCCAAGTTGGGAAGCGGTGCTGGCTGTTATTCGCTCGTGACCCGATTCCTTATCTGTTTCAAGAGCACGCCAAGTTGGGAAGCGGTGCTGGATATGTGGTACATTCTAAACAAATACGTGATTTCCGTTACTAACTGTTAGTGGCTTGTAATTTGTATCGCAGTTTACATCCGTGGCATGGGTGGAGTATTTTACGCACTTCCTAGACCCTGGTGACAGGGAACTACACAATCACTGCAGGAACTCTGTCCTGGGACAATAATGGATATCCGACAAATGAGTCGCCGCGAAGACTCGTGGTGTTTCCCATGTGCTTGGCTCGTCACGTGGCGTCCCTCATTACGGATTGTTTGCAGTGCGGCGTGCGTCTGTAACTCGTTTGTCGTATGTCTCATTAAATTATAATTTAATTGCTACATTGGTTTATATTCCAGGAATTAATTACACGTTCCTCAGAGCCATGTCAATCTCTACCTTTTGCGTATAATGCTAATCTCTAGAGATGTTGAGCATGTTCAGCAGACATGTGCTCGGATTCCCAGAACTGATCCCGGGATCTGATCTCTGGGATCTGGATCCCGGATGCACTGGGATCATAGTTTCGCCTTCAGCATTGGTCGACGGATCCGCCGGGATCCGCGTTCGTGGGCACCATTTTGCTTTGGGAACCACTGGGATCCCAGATCCGCGATTATACAAATGTGTATTTTGGGAACCCATATTTAAGTAATTGTCAATACTTCTCAATTCGTTTGAAATGAAACTAGTATGTGTGCAGGGTTGGAAAAAAACGAGTTTTTCATCAAAACCCACTGGGTAGTGTTTTTTTGCGGGTTTTGATGAAAAAACCCAGTGTTTTTTTTTCTCATTAAATTGCCCACTAGAAAAAAGACACCAAAAATGGTAGCGGGTAGTACCATGTGTGCATACCTTTAGTTATATTTTTCAGCAGTACTAAAATTATGGCATATATGTCGGATGCTGTCTGATCCGAGATCCTTTAGGATTCTAGATCCACTTTCATTTGTGTTATGAGATCCTGTGGGATCCAAAATCCGTTCCCAAATCTAATCGGGCGATCCACTGTGATCCAAGATCCACTGTTGTATTTTGTCGTGGGTCCAGTGGGAGCATATCTCCAATATTGCGTTTTGTCGAGAGATCCTCTGGCATCATAGATCCTACTTTGAGATCCATGCACATATCTGATGTTCAGTGCGTGTTAACTGCTCATGCGTGAGTAACACAGCGTGGCAACGTGCTGCTAAACTCCTGTCATTTCAATCTGAAGTATCCGGTCTCAAAACGACGCGCCGTGCTCTGCACCTCCGGGTATTATGTATAGCGCCTGTGTGCGGTGTGCAATTACACGCCTAACTGGTACTGGTCTGACCATGACACAGAGCCGCCGTGTGTGCAATTACACGCCTAACTGGTACCGGTCTGACCATGACACAGAGCCGCCGTGTGTGCAATTACACGCCTAACTGGTACCGGTCTGACCATGACACAGAGCCGCCGTGTGTGCAATAACACGCCTAACTGGTACCGATCTGACCATGACACAGAGCCGCCGTGTGTGCAATTACACGCCTAACTGGTACCGGTCTGACCATGACACAGAGCCGCCGTGTGTCACGCCTAACTGGTACTGGTCTGACCATGACACAGAGCCGCCGTGTGTGCAATTACACGCCTAACTGGTACCGGTCTGACCATGACACAGAGCCGCCGTGTGTGCAATAACACGCCTAACTGGTACCGGTCTGACCATGACACAGAGCCGCCGTGTGTGCAATTACACGCCTAACTGGTACCGGTCTGACCATGACACAGAGCCGCCGTGTGCAATTACACGCCTAACTGGTACTGGTCTGACCATGACACAGAGCCGCCGTGTGTGCAATTACACGCCTAACTGGTACTGGTCTGACCATGACACAGAGCCGCCGTGTGTGCAATTACACGCCTAACTGGTACCGGTCTGACCATGACACAGAGCCGCCGTGTGTGCAATTACACGCCTAACTGGTACCGGTCTGACCATGACACAGAGCCGCCGTGTGTCACGCCTAACTGGTACTGGTCTGACCATGACACAGAGCCGCCGTGTGTCACGCCTAACTGGTACCGGTCTGACCATGACACAGAGCCGCCGTGTGTCACGCCTAACTGGTACCGGTCTGACCATGACACAGAGCCGCCGTGTGTGCAATTACACGCCTAACTGGTACTGGTCTGACCATGACACAGAGCCGCCGTGTGTGCAATTACACGCCTAACTGGTACTGGTCTGACCATGACACAAGAGTCGCCGTGTGTGCAGCGCACTCACCGCGCTGGTATGGTCTGATGACCATGGCATGGATCCGCCGTCGTTTGGCGGTTGGTAATCGAAATTGCGCAGTTTTCGCATGTTGCGGTTGCTGCAGCGAGCTCTACAGTGGCATTTTCTCTCCGGGAAGGAGAGCGCACCGGAGGCCGAGTGAGGCTGTTCATGACCCAAATGGCGCTGACCGTCACCTGCGCTGTCCGGCCAATCAGAGTGAGCGCTGACCGCCAACTGCACGGAGCAACCAATCAGAACAGGACACTTATTGTAATGCTGTGCAACCAGAGAGAACATGGTAGTTCTAAGTCTGCGAAATTGACGAGGACATGTCGGTTTTAATGCTACGCATTCAGGGAGAACAGGGCGATTATCATAATGGATTTTCAGATGGATATCTTGGTAATACCTTGAAATGGGTGGCCACGTCATAATGATCTGACTGAGATAAATGTAACACGGTCTTTTTCTGACTGAACGTGCAATACGAAAGAACTTTGTCTAAAGTGTGTGTCACAAGCGTGATAATGAGCTTGCCAGATGACCTTGCAGATATATATTAAGCCGACAGGTTGCGGTTCATTGTGCTTTAAACATAAATACAAAATAATTGCCTTAAATGTAAACCAGTAAATTCACCTGACAGTCAATTTTAAAGTACCAACATACATGTTATATATATATATATATATATATATATATATATATATATATATATATATATATATATATATATATATATATATATATATATATATATATATATATATATATACCAGCAACTCGGTGGTGTGGAATCATGGCATTAACTAGATTTGGTACATCCAAACACGTAGCATTTACCACATACTGTATACGAAATACAATGCGTCGTAATGCTAAGCATGCAGCTCATCGACTCAGCATGTGAGCTGGCCACCCAGTCCGGTACCGGCACCAGGCTGGTCTGGTCTGGATTCAGACCAAGATCCGGGACCGGCACCAGGCTGGTCTGGATTCAGACCAAGCTCCGGCCCGGGGGTTTCTTGATTTACAATGCAAATCACTACAAAGCCACTTTGCTGGTCTTAGCCTGCTTAGCCTAATTTGTTGTATTTTGAGCAAACTAGCGAAAAGCCGCTGTCGTCGCAGTTTATATAGCTCAGTGCAGTTTGGTCCGATAAAAAAAAATTAGCTTATAGCACAACATAATCTTATCAGCTGCTTTGCTGAATCAGAAAAGCAGCTGCATACTTCTGGTTTTTGTGTTTGATTTTGTGTTGTCGGTGGCATTTGTATCTTTCCACGCGGCAACAGGCGCATATCCGGGGTCAGGCGATAGTGGGCGCAGATTGCGCTTCTGTGGCTATCTTAAGCTCCATATTACGCTGATATGCTACACAAACCATGACAATATGATCTGGTTCCTTCAAACTCCGCGATACACCTGACACTGATGTGGATATCTGCAGCGGTAATAAATTACATGACGCACGTTCTTAAGGGAAATAATGACCTTTTGATTTTGTTAGCAATAATTTCTTTGGCTACCGTTATGGTATTAGAATGATGTGATCTAAATTTAAGAATTACATACAATTATTGCGTAATTAAAAGTTGGAAGTTTGTAAACATTTAATAGCATGTACATATACTTAAGGAGTTCATGATAGGAATTTTCCCTCCACTATTGGAAAGCGACACATGTATCTTGCGTATCAATTTGTTCAACGTTGTTGAAAGAGCACTTCTAAACAAATCGCCGACACTAAATAGGTCGCCGTTGATGTGCATCGATGAGCTTCCGATTAATTGCCAGTTTTTGTATTGTTTGTATTTTTGGGGGATTTTTTTCTTCTTCATGATAATATATAGTGTTACACTATTTGTATATAAGGTAATTTGGTTACCTTTTTGTTCAATGGCTGTTAATTGTAGAGGTTCGTCCGGCATATAATCACAATTGCAGAACGCAAAATATATTTTCCACTCCATTGCGTAAAAAAGCAATGCGGGGAAAAGCCCACAGTTTGATGATGACCAAAAGTATTTGCAAGTACCGGTCGTTAAAAAGTGTGCAACGCTTATCAAGTTTAACTTGAAATATCTTTCGGTAGGAAGTTTTATGCAAAATGTGATAAATTTACAATATTTTGGTCTCGTCTGTTGATTTCAAGTAATAACTCCATTTTTGTGGGAAAGGTAATTATTTCCCTTTAATTATTATATTAATTATTTCCCTTTTATTTCCCTTTGAACATATCGGGTTGAGGAGCTTCTCACTCGAAAGTAATACACTATCTTCAAGGACGTTGGCAACTCAAGCTACTTCGATAATAATTATGTATATTCGGAATTGCATGAGGAAGTCGTATTTCATCTGTGTATCGGTGGCATTTCTTAACCCTCCCACTTGGTCATATCGGAAGCCTAATGCCAATACCACTTTTGTTACATACCAACGTCCACAATGAAACATATAAAATATACACGGTGATATTCATCTCGCAAAACGTGCCCCAAGCTTCAGCCATCAGGCACTCAACGCATAGCGCAAACAGGTCACGGCCGAGATCATATTTTGCATTGAAATGTCTGAGGGTAAATCGTGTCGGGTTTCTTTACTACGCACGCAGGCAATCTCAGAATTCATGCCGGATATACAACACAAATGAATTGGAATATTCTGGGAAATCACAACCTGAAGTTTACCGTCACGATGCCGCATAACTTGCCAAGTTCTACGAAGTCATCTGTTGTTCTCAATCGCTAGCGTGTTAGAACCCAAATAAGATGACTAGATTTTCCTGATCCGATCGCATTTATGCGTTGGTTCTGTGACAAGCCTGCATGTGGCCGGAACCCAACTTTGTACCAGTCCGGTAAAATTCGAGCAAATCTTGTTGCGCAATCACGGAAAGTTGTACGTCCATGCTACGAAAATAACTCCAGGAAGGCAGCTAGTTACAAAGGCTCCTGGAGCTGCATTCCTTTGATGTTGACGACCATATCAAAACACCAGGAAGGCAGCTAGTTACAAAGGCTCCTGGAGCTGCATTCCTTTGATGTTGACGACCATATCAAACAACCTTTTGTGTGAGACTTTCGAACCATGATTTCAACCGTTTCGACATTCATTCGTGAGGTAAACTTGAATAAATGTTACCTCCGCCTATCGCTGTTCCGCCGTGGCCGATTCCCCCTCTCCCACAACTGGCCTCAGGCCACACACACACACACACACAAACAAGTGGCCAAACAAAGGCGGATCAAGTGGCCTGATGACACAATTTGACAGCTGCTCGATCGTCGGAGGAGGGAGGGTGGGAAAACTGTACCCCCAGCTGACTGGCACGGCCTCTGACACAGTTCCACCGGAGCAAAACTGTACCCCCGGCTGACTGGCACGGCCTCTGATACAGTTCCACCGGAGCAAAACTGTACCCCCAACTGACCGGCATGGCCTCTGATAGGCCTCTGAGTTCAATTTGCCTTTGAGAGTGCCTGCCCGATCGACCCGCTCGCGAACCCTGCTCGCGGTGCCCCATGCACGAGTGAGCACTGTACAAAGTGGACTGTTTGTCAGGATTCCGAAAATAGTTAACACCTTCTTAAATAGTGATATTGTGGATATGTTCGGAGGCAACTTTTACAGTTTTAAAAACAGTGTCCTCAAGTATGTGGCGTCGCTTTAAACTTATACGATTGCTGGTGCTTTTTTGTATTTATTTATACATTTATGATGTGTTTATGTTTTACTATGTATTTAGTAGTTTACCATCGTGTTTTATCTCTCACGACTTCGCCTGTTATTGGAGTCTTGCTCTGTTGGCGATCAATAAAATAAATAAAAATAAAATAAATAAATAAAACTGTCCCCCCCCCCCCCCCAGCTGGCTGGCACGGCCTCTGATACAGTTCCACCGGAGCAAAACTGTACCCCCAACTGACTGGCACGGCCTCTGATACAGTTCCACCGGAGCAAAACTGTACCCCCAGCTGGCTGGCACGGCCTCTGATACAGTTCCACCGGAGCAAAACTGTACCCCCAGCTTGCTGGCTGGCACGGCCTCTGATACAGTTCCACTGGAGCGAAACTGGGCCCCAGCTAGCTGACTGGCACGGCCTCTGATACAGTTCCACCGGAGCGAAACTGGGCACCAGCTTGCTGGCTGGCACGGCCCTGATACAGTTCCACCGGAGCGAAGTGAGGAGGCTGCTCATCCTTCGTTCTGCTGCAAGAGAATAGCTCGGCAGGGCTCATTGGTTCTGTTATGTGCTTTACGACTGCGTTACGTTATTGCCTTTATACTGAATAGTGCTATTAGCCAAGGGCTGGAAAAGTCTGATGATGCTCCATTGTCAAAGCCTGTTTTATTATGGACTAAACAACTTGAACAATGCTTCGCTATTTTAAGCATTTCTTGGACCTGCGAAGAAGCCCGAAGAGACCCGGCATTGACTGGGGTCCTCAGCCGAACGCCATTGACTGACTGATGGAGGGAGGGAGGGAGGGAGGGAGGGAGGGAGGGAGGGAGGGAGGGAGGGAGGGAGGGAGGGAGGGAGGGAGGGGGGGCGTTAACCCCCTGGTTATCTTCCAAACCAATGATCTCGGCGAGACGCGCAAGGCGGCATTCGAAAGCTCTCAATAAGATGAATCTAACGCATGCTCACAAATTTCAAAGTGAGGTCAAAATCGGCGTATTTTAGTTTATGGGCTATACTTTCCAGCAAAAGCCATCGATTACGACCATTATCACCCGAAGTGCTGCCAAATTTATTATACACATCCTGCATGGGCCAAAGTGAGATTGTTGGCAAAGGTCAAGGTCCAGGTCAGGTCACAGTAATTCACTATGCGCAAAATATCTACGAAGTCGTGCAACACATGTTGTATGGGTTATTTGCCACGTAGAATTCGATAGCGATAGTCATTTTACCAACTGAATTCATTTACGTGAAGTTATTGTCAAGTTCAGGTCACTGAAGGTCAAAATTTGAAATTGATAAATATAAATAAAGAAGGCATGTTTATGGACCAGTTTTTCTCAGGAATACAGTGCTCGCATTCATTTGTCTGTATCTGGTCAATACTGTGAGACTGGCTGGGATGGTCTGTGGAGGGTGGCTGGGCTGGGCTGGGAGACTGGCTGGGATGGTCTGTGGAGGGTGGCTGGGCTGGGCTGGGAGACTGGCTGGGCTGGACTGAGCTGGGAGACTGGCTGGGATAGTCTGTGGAGGGTGGCTGGGCTGGGCTGAGCTGGGAGGCTGGCTGGGCTGGGCTGAGCTGGGAGATTGGCTGGGAGGTCTGTGGAGGGTGGCTGGGCTGGGCTGAGCTGGGAGACTGGCTGGGATAGTCTGTGGAGGGTGGCTGGGCTGGACTGAGCTGGGAGATTGGCTGGGAGGTCTGTGGAGGGTGGCTGGGCTGGGCTGAGCTGGGAGACTGGCTGGGATAGTCTGTGGAGGGTGGCTGGGCTGGGCTGAGCTGGGAGATTGGCTGGGAGGTCTGGAGGGTGGCTGGGCTGGGCTGAGCTGGGAGATTGGCTGGGAGGTCTGTGGAGGGTGGCTGGGCTAGGCTGAGCTGGGAGACTGGCTGGGATAGTCTGTGGAGGGTGGCTGGGCTGGGCTGAGCTGGGAGATTGGCTGGGAGGTCTGTGGAGGGTGGCTGGGCTGGGCTGAGCTGGGAGATCGGCTGGGAGGTCTGTGGAGGGTGGCTGGGCTGGACTGAGCTGGGATACTGGCTGGGCTGGACTGAGCTGGGAGACTGGTTGGGAGGTCTGTGGAGGGTGGCTGGGCTGGACTGAGCTGGGCGACTGGCTGGGCTGGACTGAGCTGGGAGACTGGTTGGGAGGTCTGTGGAGGGTGGCTGGGCTGGACTGAGCTGGGCGACTGGCTGGGCTGGACTGAGCTGGGAGACTGGTTGGGAGGTCTGTGGAGGGTGGCTGGGCTGGACTGAGCTGGGAGACTGGCTGGGCTGGACTGAGCTGGGAGACTGGCTGGGATGGACTGAGCTGGGAGACTGGCTGGGATGGGCTGAGCTGGGAGACTGGCTGGGATGGGCTGAGCTGGGAGACTGGCTGGGCTGGACTGAGCTGGGAGACTGGGTGGGATGCGACAGTGACCGGGCTGCTCTGTCCGCCGCCGCGGTGTGAAGCCTGGCGGAAGTCAGCTCTCTCTCGGGTGTCGGCTTCCGTCACACTCGGGTGTCGGCTTCCGTCACACTCTTCCGGGGATCACTATGTGACCACTGACGTCACATAGTGACGGATCACGATGTGGCGCGACAGTGCCGCTGCGTGTCACGTACTGTCGTCGCGCTGCCCTGTCACCGCCAGCGTGACCTTTGATGACCCCTCACCGACGGGGTAAGTGCCGCCGTCACCACAGGTAATCCCCGAGACCTGCCTGCGCCGGTGATATCGGTATGGCCACTGGGGCTTAGGTGGGCCAGATCGCACCGCCACATCCTGGTCAGTGACAGCAATAGCGTCGCTGTGACCTGGGTCCCAGGGCGGGCACGAAGCCAAGTGGAACTAGTCGTGGCGCTGCTAGAAGTGGTGTGTGGTGTTCAGTATGTTTTGCGTGTCCGGTTCTGTGTTAATGATTATAAAAAGAACTGTTAGTTTCGGATATGTTAGCGACCGGCGTACTTGTTGCTATGGCAACTTGTGCTAGTGAAGTGGGTATGGGTTAGATTTCACCTCCCTTCTCAACAAGCGCATTGTCCAGACGGATAAGTACCTATTCTTAACATAGAGACTGAAAAGAACAAGACTGCAGACAATCTACACAATGAACAAATACATTACCTATACTCTTGTGAAAATCAATCCTTTAGTTTATTACTGTCGCGAATAGAAGTTTATAGGCACCAGGACCCTTTTTAAATGTGATCTATGCTATTGGACATATTTGCACTGCAGATGACTTTCTTCATCGAGCAACTTCATTGAACATCATCAAAAGAGTAATCTGAACCTGAATGTCGCGTGCCCACATCTCACCCGGTCCCTTGGGATTCAAATTCAAGCGGTGACCACATTCGTGTGCTATTGCGCTCCGTGAACGGGGAGGCAGCACTACCCTATATATGAGAAGCGATATATAACAATTACCATATATATGAGAAGCGATATATAACAATTACCATATATATGAGAAGCGATATATAACAATTACCCTATATATGAGAAGCGATATATAACAATTACCATATATATGAGAAGCGATATATAACAATTCCAACGGGTCGGAACACGCCTGTCCCCGCACAGTATTGGGAGGTGCGCGCTGTCTGATGGGCGATCTCGACTGGCCCGCCTGCTCTTCTGGGCGTTACTGTGACCTCGGCGACCGATGGGCGTGCCCCTGGTACACCAGACGTGCTGCTATGATCCGCCGACCGCACGGTTCCTTTGCTCGACCTATGCTTTACCGAGTTGACCAGATAGAGCGTCACGCCGAAGCTGGTCGTTGCATGATGGCCTGCAGAAGCGACGAAATGGCCAGTTAGAACCATCTCGAACTTGAGGGTTTCGTCGTCAAATGAAGGGCTGTTGTTTTGTCGGACTGTGAGTAAACGTACTTTGTGCCTCTCGGCTTTCATATGCCTCTCATTGGTGAGAGGCTGTCATCACAGAAAATCATCCACAATTTGCTTTTAACGGTGGCTTTTCTTGACCAATACTCTGACCTCACTGACCCGGATGTCGCCCCCATGCTTTTAACACATTATCTGCCCCCTGTCTTCGGTACCCATCAGTGACCCTGATGCGTGACCCTGTGACCCACACGTGACCTCAGTCATCAGTATATGACCCCTGTATCTTGTCTGTGCCGCAGAACGTGCCGACCATGATCCCGATGAATGCGCAGTGCGTACTGCAGGAGGCCAGCACGGGCAACAGGGTTTCCGGCACCATCATGTTCAATCGCACTGATGACACCATCATGGTCACCGGCGCCGTCTCCGGTAAGACGCTCAGCTGACGCTGTTATCCGACGGAGGCGGGTTCAAATCTCGTAGGTTCCAGAATTTTGTGTATTGCTGTTTCACGTGAAATTCCTCAGGGAATGAACAAGTAGCTGATTTCTGACTAAAGTAACGTATCTTGGAAGTCGCAAGTGTCCAATGCTTGTTCCAATGCTTCCAATGCTTGTCTCAGTCTGATCATGTCCAAAGTTTGCTCGCTTGACGATCTTCCTGCCGAGAGGTCAGAATTGTATACTGTCTCTGACCTGACCTGACCTGACCTGACCTGACGCCCGGACACCGAACTTCCTGCTGTCCCCCGTGACACTCTATCGACACTGAGAGCAGGAATGTGCCGCATAAAGGCGCCAATGTGCCGCATAAAGGCGCCAATACCGCCTCAGTTATCAGGACACTATAACCGCTATTACCGCCCGCCAGCGAGCCGCGGCCCCGGCCGCGGCTCCGTGCGGGAAGGAACAGCTGGACTGACGCGGGAAGGAACAGCTGAACTGACGCGGGAAGGGACTGCTGAACTGACGCGGAAAGGGACTGCTGATCTGATGCGGGAAGGGACTGCTGAACTGACGCGGGAAGGGACTGCTGAACTGACGCGGGAAGGAACAGCTGAACTGACGCGGGAAGGGGCTGCTGAAATGACGCGGGAAGGGGCTGCTGAACTGACGCGGGAAGGAACTGCTGAACTGATGTGGGAAGGGACTGCTGAACTGACGTGGCTGCTGCGCTGTTTCAGGTCTGAGTGCCGGGAAGCACGGATTCCATGTGCACCAGGTCGGCAGCACGGACAACGGCTGCAAGGGAGCAAAGGGCCACTTCAATCCGTTCGGTAAGTAAGTCCTGTCGTGACCTGGTGGTGACCTTTTAGTGACGTAATTGTGACCTGATTGATTGTGACAAACTACACATTTTTATATCTCAGAAAAACAATTCAAAGGTAGCATTGTTTCATTGTATTAGATTTGGTGACTGCTAAATCACCCAGTACCTATATGATAAATCGATGATGATTGATTTCTTGGCATGCTGTCTGCAATTTTCCCCTCTGTCGTTTAAAATAATTTATAGGCTGAATCCGTATCACTCTTAGATCGATCGTTGGATACTTCTTCTTGTGTCTTCCCACGTTCGAACATGTTTCCACTAGTCTGTTTGTTTTTGCTCTGCCTGTCTGTCTGTGTACCGTCCATTTGTCTTTGTCTTTGCTCTGCCTGTCTGTCTGTGTACCGTCTATTTGTCTTTGTCTTTGCTCTGCCCGTCTGGCTGTCTGTGTACCGTCTATTTGTCTTTGTCTTTGCTCTGCCCGTCTGGCTGTCTGTGTACCGTCTATTTGTCTTTGTCTTTGCTCTGCCCGTCTGTCTGTCTGTGTACCGTCTATTTGTCTTTGTCTTTGCTCTGCCCGTCTGTCTGTCTGTGTACCGTCCATTTGTCTTTGTATTTGCTCTGCCTGTCTGTCTGTGTACCGTCTATTTGTCTTTGTCTTTGCTCTGCCCGTCTGGCTGTCTGTGTACCGTCTATTTGTCTTTGTCTTTGCTCTGCCCGTCTGGCTGTCTGTGTACCGTCTATTTGTCTTTGTCTTTGCTCTGCCCGTCTGGCTGTCTGTGTACCGTCTATTTGTCTTTGTCTTTGCTCTGCCCGTCTGGCTGTCTGTGTACCGTCTATTTGTCTTTGTCTTTGCTATGACTGTCTGTCTGTGTACCGTCTATTTGTCTTTGTATTTGCTCTGCCTGTCTGTCTGTGTACCGTCTATTTGTCTTTGTCTTTGCTCTGCCCGTCTGGCTGTCTGTGTACCGTCTATTTGTCTTTGTCTTTGCTCTGCCCGTCTGGCTGTCTGTGTACCGTCTATTTGTCTTTGTCTTTGCTCTGCCTGTCTGTCTGTGTACCGTCCATTTGTCTTTGTCTTTACTCTGCCTGTCTGTCTGTGTACCGTCCATTTGTCTTTGTATTTGCTCTGCCTGTCTGTCTGTGTACCGTCTATTTGTCTTTGTCTTTGCTCTGCCCGTCTGGCTGTCTGTGTACCGTCTATTTGTCTTTGTCTTTGCTCTGCCCGTCTGGCTGTCTGTGTACCGTCTATTTGTCTTGTCTTTGCTATGACTGTCTGTCTGTGTACCGTCTTTGTCTTTGTCTTTGCTCTGCCCGTCTGGCTGTCTGTGTACCGTCTATTTGTCTTTGTATTTGCTCTGCCTGTCTGTCTGTGTACCGTCTATTTGTCTTTGTCTTTGCTCTGCCTGTCTGTCTGTGTACCGTCTATTTGTCTTTGTCTTTGCTCTGCCCGTCTGTCTGTGTACCGTCTATTTGTCTTTGTCTTTGCTCTGCCCGTCTGTCTGTCTGTGTACCGTCTATTTGTCTTTGTCTTTGCTCTGCCTGTCTGTCTGTGTACCGTCTATTTGTCTTTGTCTTTGCTCTGCACGTCTGTCTGTCTGTGTACCGTCTATTTGTCTTTGTCTTTGCTCTGCCTGTCTGTCTGTGTACCGTCTATTTGTCTTTGTCTTTGCTCTGCCCGTCTGTCTGTGTGTACCGTCTATTTGTCTTTGTCTTTGCTCTGCCTGTCTGTCTGTGTACCGTCTATTTGTCTTTGTCTTTGCTCTGCCCGTCTGTCTGTCTGTGTACCGTCTATTTGTCTTTGTCTTTGCTCTGCCCGTCTGTCTGTCTGTGTACCGTCTATTTGTCTTTGTCTTTGCTCTGCCCGTCTGGCTGTCTGTGTACCGTCTATTTGTCTTTGTCTTTGCTCTGCCCGTCTGGCTGTCTGTGTACCGTCTATTTGTCTTTGTCTTTGCTATGACTGTCTGTCTGTGTACCGTCTATTTGTCTTTGTCGTATGCTATGTCTGTCTGTCTCTGTGCTCTGGTTATTTTATACCGGCTGGTATTGTGCTATGTATGCATTTGTTGTCGATATACGTATACATATCGTTGTGTGTTTGTCAGGTATGGAGCACGGCGCGCGTACCGCTGAGAAGCGCCACGTCGGAGACCTGGGCAACATCGAGGCCGACTCCACCCAGACCGCCAACGTCAACATCAAGGACAGCGTCATCAAGGTCAGAGACAGGACAGAGGTCACCCGGCCGACTGACACCTGACACTGGCCACAGGTGTCGGGTGTCGGGTGTCAGCCGTCACCAGTTCGTCAACAGTCGCCCAATCGGTAGAAGTAGTGCAGGTTGTTAGTCATACCTCTCCGGACATTATGCTGATTGACCATGGTTGATATGGTTGAGCAGAATAGTCGGTGAGTGATAGGTTTTAAGAGGAAGATTGTCCCAAACATTGTGCGGGGTTCCTGCACGAGGTGTGACCGGGCTCCATTTATAAAACCCTCTGAAAAGGGTGAGAGTTCTAGTTGTAGTTAGGCTTGATAGCCTCAACGCGCTGAAGCGCCCCCCCCCCCAAACCCCTAGTTGTAGTTGGTGACTTCGTCTCATGCATATACGCGGCTTAACACGCGCTCTGGAGGGCCTCTGATAATTACACGCCCTGGAGGGCCTCTGATAATTACACGCCCTGGAGGGGGGGGGGGGGCGGATCCCCCCTATGATCTCGAAAACCACGCAACGTAGCGACAAGTGGGAAAACAACGTTAGATAGCTCGAGACAAGCTCTTTCGAAAGTATTTCGTTCATTTTTTTTTCGGGTCAACATTGAGGTCACCAGAGTTCACCAAGGGTCAGATTTTCAAGTTTAGGACTTCGCTTCGAACACCCCCAAATATCTCGAACTATGATAGTTAGCAGCAAACGGAAACAAAGCAATCGAAAGCTCTTGAACAATGCAATCGACATAGGGTGTCCTCAGATTTGAGCTCAGGTCAATAGTATAGGCTCCAGAGGTCATCAAATGTCGAAGGTGAATTTTTGCAAACAGTTCTTCGCAAAAAAAAACGTTTAGCTAATAAAGAAAGCAGTAGTTGTTACGCCATCGTGTTTGTCTCGTGAAGGCGCTTCGAATAATATGCATGGTTACCGATTAAGTCTACTGAGAAATTTGACCTCGGGTCAAGGTCAAGTGGTGACCCAAGTTGGTCATGTTGCATTTGGAAGACTTGTCTCGACGAGACAAACACATTGGTACCATTGTCTCTTCTCTATCTTTATGTCGATAGTTATTGACAAAACAGTGTTGGCGGTCACGAAATTGACCTTACCTTAGGTCACCGATATTAGAAATCCGAGATAAACAAATTGTTGGTATCTATGACCTTATCAAAATCCTCCCAGATTGAAACCGATCGGCCTAAAACTGTGGCTGCGGTACTACTGCCATCGTTTTGGAGTTGTCATCACGTGACCTGGTCTGGTGGCCTGACCTGAGATGACCCGGGGTCAAGAATTGTACATAATGTGGGAAGTTATTTGCTGAACAGGTGTGCAAAAAACGGCGGCGCGCAGCGCCACCGTTTTTGCGATATCCTCTAAAAACCGGAGGGGGCGGATTTCGCCCCCCCCTCAGGGGCGTGCTAAATCAACACCTAACCCACGATATTTCAAATAGTGTACAGTAAAACACTTTATAACTTCTTACCAATTGTTCAAGAACATATCATTCAAATGTTTGTAAAACTCTGCTAAAAACTGTTCTTATGCGATATCATCATGTCGTCCATTTTACCAAGTCACCCTAACCGGCGTCTTCCGATCCACAGTTTGCTGGAGACGCCAACATCCTGGGCCGCCGCCATCGTGATCCACGCCGGCGAGGACGACCTGGGCCTGGGCGGCGAGAGCGACAGCAAGACCACCGGTCACGCCGGCGCCCGGCTGGCGTGCTGCGTCATCGGCGCCCTCAACTGACGACCATCGGAGTCACCAACTTCATCGGGATCGGGCGTCAGCGATGTCATCGTCGTCGGCGGCGTCATCGGCGCTTTGACGGGCGACCTGACGGCGGCCGCGGCCGCGCTAACTGACCGGTCCTCGGATGTCGGGCAATGCGCGTATGTGCGTGTTTATGTGCAGGTTTGCGAAGAGAGGACCACAGTACGCGGCTTTGCCACCAGGAGCGCTGTTGTCGCTGCTAGTGTGTGCCCGCTTGCGGTGCCGTGCGTGTGGTTTTTGTCTCTGAATGTTTGTGTATCGGATGTACCCAGCGTCCTGTGCGCTGGTGTGCTGATGTGAGCGACACCAGCCCTGTGACGGCATGTTCCAGTGACGTCACAGTGACGTGTGTGATGTGTGATGTGTTCAGTCCGTGCCTTTCCGCCTCACTGATGGCGGAGGCGGGTCTCCGTGGGCCCCCGAAGAAGCGGCTGCCGAGCTCGCACTTGTACACATATTGTTTACCCACGGCTCAAGAGCGTCCGCACGGGAGTGCATGTCTGAGGAGAGAGTGTCTGAGGAGAGAGTGTCTGAGGAGAGAGTGACTGAGGAGTGAGTGTCGAGGAGAGAGTGTCTGGAGTGACGGGAGGGAGGGAGTGAGTTTGGAGCGGGAGCTTGATAGAGGAACGCGGTGAGCGATGCGGCGCGGTGTCGTGTTGAAAGACTGTCGTGACATGCTTTGACACTGCCGCGCGGCGCGACGGCGGCAGAAAGGCGGCGTTCCGGTGAGCGACTCCAGACGCGATGACTGGGGTCGTCACGCTGGTCGTCCTTTGACAGTCGCCCAGCCGACAGATGTGTGACAGACGGACGGACGGATAGTGTTGCCAGATGATTGTGACTGTTTCATACCTGACATTCCTCCACAGATGCCGTAATGGTTCATAGATGTATTAGTACCAGTTATGCGTGTATGAGTGCATTGTATGTCTTTGTCATTATGGCTTGCATGTGTTATGTACAAGACTCTGGTAATTTATTTTCCATTGACTTTCGTTTCGCTTTTTACTTTCTACGGCGTAATTTATAGTTTCCGTCTAAAACAAGATATACATATTCATTTCATAGCAATGCACTTGTGAAATGGGCTGAAAAATAACACATATGGTCAGATTTTACTAACTGTTTTTGTTTCGGTTACTTGGGATATTTGCAAAGCTTATGTAGGATGTCTGCAGCAGAAGTTTTTTTTTTTCTTGTGCAGCGGAAACATAGTCTGTAGTAAACAAAACGGCAGCATAGTCGAGCCCTGCTTTGAAAAAGAAGACAAACCACGGCACCTTTCGTTCGACACATCACTTTCTGGCTCAGTACACCAACCCACAAACTAGTCTGGCAAAATCGTTTTACAGGTTTCTGGGCGCAGCATCGGTATATTTAAAGTACTTAGTCGGTTAGAGTGCGCAGACTTACGAGAGGTTGGATCAACGGACTCGACTTATTCCAGTCATGCAGTCAACCCTTCGGATCCTGCAGATGACGATCACGGCTCGCTGTCGCTTCTTAATTCCTTCTGAGATGAAAGTTTGGTACATAAACTAGGGATGTTCTTGACTCCAGAACATACATACTTTATATCATGGGTGGAGCTTTTCAGAAAAAGTTGATTGGGCGAAATGTTACATTGGGTGATTGTTTTGCATGGCTAAGGTGAAAATGACCATTTGACGTCGGAAAACCTTCAAATCTGACAAAAGTTGGAGGGGCAAAACACAAAGTTGGTGGGGCAGTGGGCCCCACCATTTGAATAGGGAACTCCACCCATGCTTTATATAGGTATAAATATTGACCTGCATACTATTACACAACTAGGTACATCCAGTATACCTAATGTATGATCTAGGTATGTACTAGCCTATGGAGTCTAGGACATGCCTGGTTTATGCAACCAAACTTGTATCTTAACTGAAGAACGGGACGGAAGCGAACCCCCACCGTTTGCGGGACCCGACGGGTTGACCACATGACTGAGATAAGCCCAGTCCACTCCTTCCATTCAATTTCAAAGTCTGGCTGTGCGGCTTACGCACGGAAAAGCCAGACCAAGAAAAAATACGAGTACCTTCAGGCGTTGTACCAGTACCAATCCATAGCGCTGATTAGTGATTGACCAAAGTTCATCTAGCCAAAGTCACGCCGTGTATTTAACTTGTGACCTTGACGGTGCTTTCGGATATCAGGTCACAATGGGCCTGTTCCAGTGGTGCCTCTAACCTCCTCTAACCTCCTCCAAGTTGCTCCAACTTGCAACTGTCTGTCTAATAGGATAGGACAGTTTTAAGTTGGAGCACATTGGAGGAGGTTAGAGGCGCCACGGGAGCAGGCCCTCTGCCTGCAGAAGCGACTCGTTTTGTAGGTGGCGCTGCTGCAGCTGTTCAGGAACACTCAGCTGTGAAGCTCAGTTGTCAGCTGGCAGCAGCACAGCTGTCACACTGCATTTCAATGGCGGCGCCACCATATGGGCGGGGGTGTCAGACTGCCACCCCTGTCGTGACACGGGGGGGTGCCATTGCCACCCCTAAAATTTAGGTCGCCGTCAAAATTGTACTGGTGCTGTTTTGCCAAAATTGTGGATTCCGACCGCTGCGAACATATGGAACAGTTCCCTTCGTCGACCAATGCAAATTTTAGTCACGTTAGCCTGTATTGCTATTCAAACTATACTATCTAGTCATGACCATAATATTCGCC
>JAXIVJ010008530.1:0-55174 GCA_036785665.1 Chirona hameri
ATTTTTTTTTCACCGTTTTTTTTTTTTGGGTCAAAAACTCAAAATTTCAAAATCCGAGAAAGACATTTTGAAAAGACACTATTTCCTTTCTTTTGACGTTTTGTATTTGCAATTTTCTTATAAACTCGATTCTATACGATTCGTCGAACACTTATCGCTTTTTCGTCAAAAATTGTCTGACATGACGTCATTAAAACGTCATTTTCTCAGAAGTTTTAGGGTCTAATGATTTGTCCTTTTACAGACAGGTGTATAATTGATTGGGGGAAGGTGCTGTAAATTTAGTGTCGACATCTCTCCCTGTATTTTAGTAATTCAAGATATTCGTGAGGGGGTGGGGGTAAAATTTACCCCCAGTGGGGCGCGGGTATGTAAAGCTAATATAATAATACATATTTCTTCTGGTGCTAACTTTTGAGCAGAGAAAACTTATTACGAGTAGCTATTCTGAAAAAGCAAGGCGAATATCACATCAACCGCCGTCACGGTAGTACGGCGGGTTTAGTTATGTTCATGCATTCAAGACGTTTGATGTAGTCTCCAAGTACAACGTCTATCTGAATGTGAGCAGGCGGCTGCCTTGAAGACGAGCGGAGACTGCAACGAGTGGGCATTCAAGACGTTTGATACAGTCTCCAAGTACAGCGGGACAGTCTATCTCAATGTGAGTAGGCGGCTGCTGCCTGCCTTCAAGACGGGCGGAGACTGCAACGAGTGTATCTGAAGTGTGCCGCACTGTGCATGCGCGTTATGATTACGCACAGGAACAGCAGCATATTTAATATTCTCATTTGAACGCGTGCTTTTAGCTTGCAATCGCCCTTGTTATCCATGTGGGATATAATTAGCAATTTCTGAACGATGCATATAAACCACATACATTATAATATCTTGAACGGATTAATTTAAGCATAGCTGAAGTTGGAAGTTGTGTTGCATAGTTTGCTTTCTGTCCTTTATATAATCAATCCTAATCCAAGCGCGGACACATTGGCTTCGTGATAATTAATATTTATTCCAACACTTACGAGATATCTAACTACTGAGACAAATCGCAACTACTGCAGCCAGTTTAGCCGTGCAGGTGCGCCGGAAGGGCGGCAGCGAGCCTTACCGTGCCACTGGGCGGGGCCGAAGGCGTCAGCTGTAGCGGGGACCGGCCGGCCCACCGGTGGGCAACCGCGGGAAGAGATGTCGCCTCGGCCGGCCGCCGCCGACCGCCGCGCGCCGGGCACCGGCCTGCGCACTCAGTCTGAGTGGGCGTACCGTCAGAGGCGTACTCAGGGACAGCAGGGAGGGGAGACAGAGGTGTCGCCAGGGGTACCAGACATGGGGCAGAAGCGTAATCATAGATATCCGACAGGGGTAGAGGACACTCATCCAAGAAAATTTGGAGTATAATATAAAATTTAGTATTTAGTATAAAGTGTAAAATTCGGAGATAAAATTAGGAGTACGCATACGCATTGCGCACCTATTAGAGAATAGAGTTGGATTTGGGGGCCGGGTGGCTCAGTTGGTAGAGCGTTAGACTTGGAATCCAAGTTCCGGGTTTGAGTCTGGCTACTGGCGCAAGTCATTCGGTTCCCCGCCCCGGAGGGGAGTGGTTCTCCTCCCCACCCGCGGCGGCATATAGCTATAGGCTGGACTACGGGGTGGGCGAGAACAACTCCCCTCCCACTCCCCCCCCCCCCAACAAAAAAAAAGAAAAGAAAAAAAGTTGGACTTAATCGGGAATACCATTCAGGTTTGTACACGTGCAATCAGGAAATCTAGACCGAGTAACTATTTTCTACCAGGACTATGCTAGGCGTAATATTGCAACCCAGACATATTTATATCAATATTTTCGATTTTATATCCATATACTTATCCATTTTAATTTCATATTTATGTGACTCAGAACTTGCAATTTTAAGTTTGCATCTGAGGAGTATCATGTTTAAAATAAGTTCAACATTCTGACAACGAAACATGTTTTGTCTATCTCAGACGTCCATTACACCATTGTTCGGGTCGCGGTGGTGGGGAGGTGAGCCGGACACCTTCGCATCGGCTCATTTTTGGGGCTAGACTCCTTCATTAACGCGTCTCCAGATGATGGTGTCGATGTAGGGTGATGATGGTGCACAGTGTAGATGACCTGGCGAGTGAAGTCCCACACCGCTTGTCAACAGTTGCTGCCGTTCTAGCTACAAATCAAGTGGCATCTGCCCTGAACTTTGCGATTTTTCCCAAGATTTTACTTGACTACTTGCGACTGGCTAAAATGATCGGTTCTGTTATAAGAAATTGTATTTTGGACCCACTTGAAAAGGGGCGCTCGCTACATGTCTTTTCCTCCACTGGAACAACGGGTACCTAACTTCCAACAACTCGGGACTTCAAAACGCCAACAGCAGCAGCTTTCGGAACAAAGCCGACACTAAGCGAAACCCGTCCAGGCAGCTCAGTCGGTACAGTCGTAATCGACATCCCCCAATTCTCGCCGGCCGATTCGGCCCGGATCGCTCGCCACTTCAATCTGCGCCAAATCGGATCGCTACCGGCGCCCGGTCGTGCTGTTTTCGGATAAAGTAGTGCGGGCCCGCTCGGGTGGAGGGGTACACGGCATACACGGGATGATGGCGAACACGGCGCACATTGTCAGAAATGACGCAATGCAAACTCTGAAAGACATCAGGCAGAGTGTT
This sequence comes from Chirona hameri, assembly GCA_036785665.1. Classification (NCBI taxonomy): domain Eukaryota; kingdom Metazoa; phylum Arthropoda; class Thecostraca; order Balanomorpha; family Balanidae; genus Chirona; species Chirona hameri. The sequence continues at coordinate 2,694 of JAXIVJ010008530.1, forward strand.
GGTTCATCCAAAAGTATGATGCTTGGATTTGGTTTTGGTTTTGGACTTCGGTACAGTACATAATACTTTCTTCGTGCTATTTCCACAACAAGAATCAAAGTCTTAGCAACTATACGAGCTACTTTGTCAGCTTGTCACAGGGGCCCCGGCCCGCGACGCGCCGCCGCCGCCTCCAATCCGGGCGGCCTGGTCCAGGCCGGATTACCAGTACCGGCGGCGGCGGCGGCGGCGTGGTGATTCCCGGAATCGAGCCCCGGCAGGACAGCCATTCCGGGGCCGGAAGGCCCGCGGCCGGCTTACCGCGTGCAGGCCGACTTAGCAAGCCCCTGTGAACGGCCGGGAGTGATATGGCGAGCCCCTGTGAACGGCCAGGGGGTGATATGGCGAGCCCCTGTGAACGGCCACTTACTGGGTGGCTATTTTCCACTTACTGGGTGGCTATTTTCTCCCTGCTTGTCTGCATATCTTATGAACTAATTCATGATTTTGTCGCGGTATTCGTTGGCCCTGTAAACTGGAAAGTTTTGAAGGTTAATTAATTTATGCTGCCCTCAGTGTCACTGATGGTGTTACAGATCTTGTCAAAGCAAAATGGCTGTGAATATGGCATGCAAGTCTTGATGGCGCCAATTTCTGCACGAAATAACACTTGGTATTACCTACTTGTATCAGGGCGACGTATGCGTATGTGTTTTTTTTCTTTCGTCGTCTAAAAGGCCAAAAATGTCCTTAGAAACGAGTAATGTTCTAATACAGGAAAACATTACATTGCTCGCTCCCACCTATATTTGATTACATTGATTTCAATTCTGCACTCCATATGTATTGTACTGTGGGGTGAGAAGCATTGGAGGAAGAAACCCGAATTGATGCACGCCCACAGTTGTATTAATTGCAGTTATCAAAAACCCAGATCAGAACAAATGAATCAGGCCCGAGCGAGAGCAGCGGGTACATGATACCACAACCGAATCGACAACTAAATACCCAGGCAGTATGCCGAAGATCAGAAACGTGGACAGCTACATAATGTGTGAATGTAAGTATATGGTGATAAATAAGTTACGTTAAGTTTGAAGAGCAAAGTAATAATATTTGAGACGAGCGACGAAGGAACCAACCGGTTGGCGCAAGAGCAGAACGAGAGTGGGCAGAATGCCACGTTGCCGAGACTGAAATCGACTATGTTCTAAATATAAACTGAAGTTACGAATACAGAAACTGATTATAGGAAAATCAGGTACGATGAGTTCCAAGAGAAATATGAAGACGGAAAACAAATTGCAGATGAATCTGGTTAACCAATAACATATTAATAATATGAAAGTATACGAATTATTTAAGTTCTAGAACGTTCCGGCGACAAATATGACGCGGGGAATACTATAACTGATGAGATGGGTAAAACGCTGCAAAATAAAGATAAGCCGAAGCACCACATGACTTTCCATCCCAGAGCGGAGCGTACAGAACACATAAGAAAAAAAAATACATCACACTAATAATACATGAAGTCAGGCCGGCGTCGAAATCTCACGACGCGGCCGAAGCGCGTCCGTACCACCGGCTCCGGCGACTGCCCCGACACTGCAGGTCTGCTCGGACCATCACCACTGGGAGGGGTCACTGTCACTGGGTCAGTCGTCCCATCACTGTCACTGGGCAGCCGCGGATCGCCGCGACACGACGGCAGCAGCGGCTGGTCGCCGTGACACGGCAGCTGTGGGTCAGGCGCCCCAGCAGCCGGAGACGCGGCGAGATGCGGCGGGTCGCCGCGACACAGCAGCTGTGGGTCAGGCGCCCCAGCAGCCGGAGACGCGGCGAGATGCGGCGGGTCGCCGCGAGAGGGCGGCCGGCAGTCGCCGCCAGAGATCGGCCCCGGCGGCGCCCCAGCGCCCGGAGACCCGCGCTCAGTAGGCGGAGGTGTCCGGCGCGCTCGCTCCTCCTCAGGTCTCGACACTGAGGTCGCGGGGTATTGCGCTCCCCTGGAACAGTCCTGGTCAAGGGGCACGGGCATACATACAGGCTTCAGGCGGTCAATACTGACAGTGTCGTGATCACCTGAAGGGAGCTCCAAAACAAAAAACTTCTGAGTCCGACGGACAACCTTCAGGGGCCCGCGGTAAGGGGCCTCCAGGGGGCGGCGTACGCGGTCAACGCGCAACCACACATGAGTACAGGTGGTCAGGTCGGTGGGAACGAAAGATGATGGTGCACTGGCATGATGATGACCGCGCGATAGGGAAACGAAATCAATCTCCGACATGTAGTGAGCCAGCTCGCGGATGAACTTCTTCCCAGAAGTGACGCTTGTCCGTGCGGCAGAACACTGCGGGAACAGCAGCTGTGTTCCCGTGACGGCTGTGAAAGGGGAAAACCCAGACTCGTTCGGCATGGCGCGAATGCCAAGCAGAACGACAGGCAGTGCACGTAGCCACTCCTGTTTGCGAGAACGAATTGCTGCCTTCAGTGTACGATGAAATCTTTCAACCATGCCGTTACATGTAGGGTGATAAGATGTGGTTCGCAAGCGATGAAATCCAACCATTGCTGACAAATGTTGAAATAGCTCTGATTCAAACTGAGCACCCCTGTCAGTGACCACATACAGGGGAACTCCAAATCTCGAGACCCATGTCTCCAAAAACGCGGAAGCGATACTTTCTGCAGTAATACTAACTAAGGGCGTAGCTTCTACCCAGCGGGTGGCACGATCGATGCAGGTTAACAAATAACGAAATGGAGAAGTGAACGTTGACCATGAGGTACAGACGGGGGTAGGGGTCCAACGATATCAATGTGTACCGTTTCAAAACGCGCAGAAGGCACGTCAAATGATCCCGGAGCGGACCTCGTGTGGCGGTGGACTTTTGCCTCCTGGCAAGACAGACACTCACGCACCCAGTGATGAATATCCCTGCGTATAGAAGGCCAAAAGTACCGAGAAGTCAACAAGCGAGTTGTGGCTTTACGACCGGGGTGAGACAGGTTGTGAAACCTGCCGAAGACTGAGCGGCGGCACGCCTCAGGTACGAACGGCCGCGGCTGAAGGGTCGTCATGTCACAGAGGACCGTCACACCATCTGCGAGGGATACTGGCTCGAGGGAGTCTCGCAGACGGGAGGTCTCCTCATCCTGCTCCTGCTGTTCTGCGATAAAGTGGAGGTCACACGAGTCGAGGGACACAGCGAGGACAGGGCGACTGAGACAGTCGGCGACAACGTTATCACGGCCACGGATGTACCGCACATCCATGACATACTCGGTAATCACCGACCAGTGGCGCTGCTGGCGATCAGACTTCGCCACGTGTGGACTGCGAAACGCACTCACGAGGGGTTTGTGATCGGTGAGGAGAGTGACTCGCTGACCCTCGATGACGTCACGGAAGTGCAACGTGGCCAGGTAAGCTGCGAGGAGCTCTCTGTCGTAGGCCGCGTATCTCTGCTGTGGCTGGCTGAGTTTCCTGGAGAAAAATCCGACAGGAATCGACTCTCCATCGACGATCTGGTGAAGGACGGCTCCGACAGCAACCTGTGAGGCATCGGTCACCAACTCATACTCATGGCACTGTGGTAGTGGGTGAGGCAGCGGACAGGCCCCGGCCAGCGCTGCCTTACTGTCGCTGAACGCTTGGGACTGCTGCTCGTCCCAAAGCAGCTCCTTACTCTTTGGGTTCAGACGAATCAGTTCAGTGAGAGGGTACACTACATCAGCGAAGCGAGGGATCATGCGCCGGTAGAAACCGAGGAGGCCGAGATAGCGGCGCAGAGCCACTGAGTCAGGGGGTCTGGGCAGGTCAATAACCTCCGCTACTCTGGCCTGGGGAGGGCTGAGCCCCCTCTCGGACACCTGGTGCCCGAGGAACACGAGTGACGTGTGCATGAACTCACACTTGTTGAGGGAGATCCGGAGTTTGTGCTCAGCCAGCTTGCTGAACACAAGTCGCAGGTCAGCGACGTGCTGCGCCTCGTTCTCGGAAAACACCAGAATGTCATCCAGATAGATGAACACGCAGGGGACATCTCTGAATATTCCATCCATCACACGCTGGAACGTGGCGCCAGAATTGCGCAGACCTAGGGGCATGAACACGTGCTCGAACAGCCCAAAAGGCGTGGTGATTGCGGTTTTCTCCACATCAGCAGGGTGCATGGGGATTTGGTGGTAGGCTCGAAGCAGGTCCACTTTGCTGAAACAAGTCATACCATGCAGTTTGGTGGACAGACTCTGGATGTGGGGGAGAGGATACCGATCTGGTCTGGTCACTGCGTTCAGAGCACGATAGTCACCAGTGACTCTCCACTCACCGGGGTCACGTTTGGGAACCAAGTGGATCGGGGAGGCCCAGGGAGACCTGGACGGGCGAATGACTCCTGTCTTCAACAGAACATCAAACGACTGTTTGGCAGCCTGCAGCTTGTCAGGTGGAAGCCGCCGCGGACTAGCAAAGGTCGGCGGGGTGCTACCAGTGTCGATGCTGTGGGTGGAGGTGAGAGATGAGTCATTGAACATGTTACCTGGTTGGCACGGTTCCAAAACAGAAGAGTGATCACGCAGGATAGGTTGCACTATCTCGGGAAGAGCAGAGAGGTCGTTGACCACCAGGTTGACCGCAGGTTCGGTCGTCTGGACTCCAAGAACAGAGAGGGATGTGGTTGCATCTCAGAGGACCTGTGCACCACAGTCGACAATCAACGAATGGTATGACAGGAAGTCGTTACCCAGCAGTGGCTCTGTCACCTCAGCGATAACAAACGTCCACGTGAACTGGCGTCTCAGGTCAGGAAGGACAACATCAAGAGCAGCCTCTCCGTACACACGAAGCTGCTGGCCACTAGCGGTAGTGATGGAGACGGCAGTGGGCTGGATCAGGATACCATTCACACACTCCTGTGGGATCAGTGAAACCCCAGCACCTGTGTCGACAACAAATATCAGTGGCCGTGAACCAGCCTGGGCTGCAACCCGAAAAAGTGGCAGGCCAAGGGCTGCATTAACGGCCTGCCCCTCTAGTTTCCCTGAGGTGAGGGTGGTTCGTGAGCAGGTGAGGCCGAGCGCGACGAGGGCTGCACTCTGAGGTTAGCAGACCTGGATGGCCACTGACACCATGGTTTACACGTACGAGCATGTGCGCCGAAGAACACATGAGCACGACACACTTTGGGGCTCTGTCCTTCGTGAAACGGTGTCAGACCTTGGACCGCACCAGACGCGCCAGCTTCACGAACCTGAGCGGGGTACCTGTGGAAGCTCGACTGTTGTTGCCTCAACTGTGGAGAAGCGAAGTGACACGGCAGGGAGTCATGAGCTGGGAAGCCTCGCTGGGGAGCTTCGCAGGTGTGACAGGGCTGAGACTGGCGGGGAAACTGGTGCTGACTCGCACCAGGGCCGCACTGAGGTTCACCTTCGTTAACAACATTCACCGCCGTGAGAGTCCCCTGGACAAGAGGGACCAGTTCGTCAGCGAGCTTCCCCAACTGCGAGAGAGTGAGCTCGCGCTGCGAGGCCAGCACCGGAGCGATGCTGGTCGGGAGGGACTGAACAAATTTGTGACGAATCAGGTCATCTCCGACACCAACCTTGTCCGCCACTTCACGGAGCTCGCAGAGGAACAGAGATGGGCGTCCCGTCAGCCGAGTCTTACTGATAAGACGCTCAAACAGTTCAGGTTTGGTTTTCTCATACATGTCGGTCACGACCTGCTGCAGTTCCTGGAAGTTCCAGCTAGTCAGGGTGACCTGAGGGATGTGAGCGATGGTGTCAGGCGGGAGGGCTGACAGCACATGGTAGAACTTGGTTGCTTCCAAAGTGATTCCGGCAATGTGAAATTGGGCGTCCATGACCGCAAACCAGCCCTGGACAGCGGTTTCCATGAAAGCAGGGGGCTTGACACTGACACAATGAACAGAGGCTTCACTAACAGAATCCATAACTGCAATGTTGGGTTCGTCAGGCATAGTAATGACAAAGTATTCAAATAAATGTTCAGTAATGTTAGAATATATCAATGTTTAACTGTTAAATTATCATATGTTCACACAAAATATTCACCAGACAATACACATTCAATGGGAATCAGAGCGACCGAGCAGAACGGAGCAAAACCAGTGAAGCAGAATCAGCTGCGGGAATCAGTCAGCTGTGAAATCAGTCAGCTGACGGCGGGGCGGGCGACAAGGCGTGCCACCTCTACTATAAAGAGGACTCGAACCATAGAAGAGGGCAAACAAATATCTCACCAAGACCGAAGGTGGAATGAACATTGCCACGTTGAAGAAAGCGTGTTCAAATTAAGTTGGAAGATAGTCAGAATCATGATCACGTCGGGGTCACCAAAAACTGTGGGGTGAGAAGCATTGGAGGAAGAAAACCGAATTGATGCACGCCCACAGTTGTATTAATTGCAGTTATCAAAAACCCAGATCAGAACAAATGAATCAGGCCCGAGCGAGAGCAGCGGCTACATGATACCACAACCGAATCGACAACTAAATACCCAGGCAGTATGCCGAAGATCAGAAACGTGGACAGCTACATAATGTGTGAATGTAAGTATATGGTGATAAATAAGTTACGTTAAGTTTGAAGAGCAAAGTAATACTATTTGAGACGAGCGACGAAGGAACCAACCGGTTGGCGCAAGAGCAGAACGAGAGTGAGCAGAATGCCACGTTGCCGAGACTGAAATCGACTATGTTCTAAATATAAACTGAAGTTACGAATACAGAAACTGATTATAGGAAAATCAGGTACGATGAGTTCCAAGAGAAATATGAAGACGGAAAACAAATTGCAGATGAATCTGGTTAACCAATAACATATTAATAATATGAAAGTATACGAATTATTTAAGTTCTAGAACGTTCCGGCGACAAATATGACGCGGGGAATACTATAACTGATGAGATGGGTAAAACGCTGCAAAATAAAGATAAGCCGAAGCACCACAGTACCACCGGTAGTTGCTTTGTCATACATGCTTTGGTGTTTATAACCTAGCGACTAGCGGCATATTTTTGTTACAAAATATTGTGAACTACACGATGGGATGAGAAATACCCCCAGTAACGCTGTGTTTAACTTCTCAGTTCTTCCCACAAATTGAATTCCTACAAGCAATGATCAAGCTCAATTCAATCAATCAATTATACCAGCTCAATTATCTACTTCTTTCATATTTACCTGAGGGTGACGCCTTTGGGGGTGTCGCGGACCGAAGGTTGTTTTTAAAATGAGTGCTCGATATCTTGAAAGTGGAAGACCCCTTTCAAAACAACAGCACGTGCGTCCTTGTGACTCACACATCGTCTCACGTGTTCATACCAAGCACTGCCACCGAGAAAGCTTAGCAACCACATGAAACATTGTGTGACCCGACTGGAATTCGAACCCACGATCCTTCCATTAGTGAGTCTCTTTCTCAAAGGACTCTTATGTTATCCCAATCACACTTGAAACTAAGATATCAGGTGGGATGTGGCGATCAGGAGCTCGAGAAGTTGGATTTTGCGAAATGTTCTGAAATTTTAAAGAAACCCACAAAATATCCATAAAGGAGGACCCGGGCAAAACAACTATGTCACGTGCAGATTGCCCGTCGGCCACTTACTCGTGTTGCACAACGGCAATGGCCTCCCATTGTAACCAAAGGTCGCTGTGGGCTGCACCTATCCGGCTATGGGCAAAATACATCATCCTTGAAAATATTCCAAATGGAGGAGCACTGGTGATACGAAACCAGCACTTGCGCGGCTGATCCCCTCCCACTTACCCTCCTGGAGCAACCAATACCCGTTTCGGAGCACTGCAATGCACCAGGGCCACTGCAGGGCTGACCAAGTGGCCCAATGTCGAAAAATCGGGGTTTGGGGACATATTCAAGGTCACATGGCACGTGAATTCGAGTTTGCCCAGGGTAGGCACCACCACCGGCATGTGGGTATTCACCAATATGGCTGCCATTCAGAAAATTTAGAGAGAATTTATCGATTCATTTTTGCGCTAGGGGCCATCTTAGTTTGGCCCCATTATAAGTCCATGGGAAATGGCACGTGCCTGCCGCGCGCGCTTCGAAGTTTTCCCACACTAGCGGACCCTGCCATCATCTATAGATCCCCGTGAGTGAGTGATATGGTGAAAATTTCGGGGAAATTTATCGAGCCGTTTTCCAGAGCATCAACTTTACCGATCTCAGACACGAATTGGAAAACAAAGCCCGGAGAATGGCTCAGGTTGTTTTTCTATAGAAAAACACAATTATAAAGAATAGTGTTGTTTTCAATATAGAACAACAACCTTCGTTTATACGTTGATACGTTTATAGAATGATTGCGCACGTATTTTAGCTCTCATTGGACACCAGCAGATATCTAGCCAGGAGTAACATTCGCCGGTTACTGGTTACAGACGTTCAAACTAAAAGGACTTTGGTATATTAAGTATAAATCAACCTTAGTCGGTGTTACCCGATTTCCCTGGAAGTTCCTAAGCCGCGCCATGGCTTAAGAGTAAGTCTAGCTTTGAATCTGCAACGGATTGCGTCAGCTAAATGGCTGGCTGGCTGGCTGGACTAATACACTCGGGTGAGATATAGAGCTGCGTTACTTACCCAGACTGGATAAAGCACGTGGCCAGGATTTCATCCAGGGGGGGGGGGCGGCGGCGCCTCGAAAGGGCCCCTTCCCGAGTGTTGAAAGGGCCCCCTTTCCAAGCGTTGAAAGGGCCAAACAAAACGGATGAAAAGGCTAAACAAGGATGAAAAATAGTAAAAAGTAAAGTAAAAAAAAGTATGACAGGTATGGCATGGGCCATACCAACTTTTAGGAGCTGGAGTTAGAAAACTGCCATATCAACTTTGGAACCAGCGACACCAATTTGGAATTAACTATACCAACTTTGAATATTTTTTAAGCTCAAGACCTGGAACTCCTAAACAAATTGCGCCGCTGAGCGGTGCGAAGATTTTGAGTCTTATGCCCTGGGTATGCTTTCTCAACAATGCGTCGCATTGCGTATGGTGCGGACCTCTAAAATGCTATATTGTGCGTTTAAAAGTGCGGTAAAAAAGTGCTAAAGTGAACTATTTTGCCCAATTATATAGGAAAGTAGCAACATAACACATAAATTCGCCAAGAAACTGGCAGATTTTGTTCTTCTAATCCGCATATAATTGAATTTGTAGTTAAATTGCGCCGCGGAGCGGTGCGAAAATTTTGAGTTGTATTCCCTGGACAACTGCATTCTTACTGTTGAAAGGCCCAGGGTCCCTTCAGATCGTCTAGGGGCCCCTACGACCTTTTCAACGCCCTTCTGACCTGTTCAGGGACTCATCTGGGATCCGCGAAGCAAAAAGACATGATATGGAGTGGGTGATATATATATAAAATACAAAGAGGCCTTACTCTACAGGAAAAATTAAAATCGGAGCTTTCGGGTATATTGTAACACCCTGGCGAAGGGTGTTACAATATACCCGAAAGCTCCGCTTTTAACATTTTTCCTGCGCAGTAAGTCCTCTTTGTATTCAATCTTCATCTGGGATCTGTACGTGCTTTTGACCCTTCCGGTCTGACCAGGGACTCCTCTGACCTTCCAAGAAGCCCCCTTGTGTGTCAAGGGGTCCATTCGGCCTGTTCAGAGGTCCTTCCGACCTGGCCAGGGACTGCACTGGCTGTTTGGTCGCCCTGCCGACATGCTCAGGAGCCCCTCCGACCTGCCCAGGGGCCCCTCCAGTATGGCTAGGAACTCATGGAATGTTCAGGGGCCTTCCGACCGGCCCAGGGACCCTTTCGGTCTAGCCAGGGGCCCCTCTGACTTGCCCAGGAGCCCATCCGATCTGTCCAGCGACTCTTCTGGTCGGACTGCGCTGGCTGGTTTGTCGCCCTGCCGACATGTTCAAGAGGCCCTTCCGTGCTGGCTAGGGGCCAATTCGGCATGTTCAGGAGCCCTTTTTACCCACCCAGGGGTCCTTCGGTCTGGTCAGGGGCCACTTCGATCTGCACAGGGGCCCTTTTAACTTTCCAGGAGCCCTCTGGTCTCTCCAGGGGCCCTCCAGCATTCTAAGGGGTCATTCCGACCTGACAGGGGACTGCGCTGGCTGCTTTGTCGCCTTGCGACATGCTCTGAGGGCCCTCCGACCGGCCCCGTGGACTCTCCGTGCTGACTAGGGGCTCATTCGGCATGTTCAGGAGCCCTTCTGACCAATCTAGGGGTTCTTTCGGTCTGGTCAGGAGCCTCTCTGACCTGCACAGTGTCCCTTTTAACTTCCCAGGGGCCCTCTGGGGGCCCTCCAACCTGCTCAGGGGCCCTTATGACCTGGCAAGGGACTGCGCTGGCCGCTTTATCACCCTGCCGACATGCTCAGGGGCCTCTCGACCTGCCCAGGGGCCCTCTGTGCTGGCTAGGGGATTTCATTCGACGTGTTCAGGGGGCCCTCTGATCCACTGGGGGGCCTTTCGGTCTGGCCAGGGGCCCCTCTGAGATGCACAGGGCTCTTTTGAACGTCCTAGGGGCCCTCCGGTCTTTCAGAGGGCTCTGGTGACCCTAAAGGGCCTCTGAAGTGTTCTAAACTCTCTAAAGACCACGCTTCGCGTGGTAAAGAGCCCATGATACCGCGCTTCGCGTGGTCTCGTCGGCCATTTTCGGCGCGCGCAGCGCGCCGAAAAGGGCCCTCCTGGCCTCGGGGGGGGGGGGGGGGGGTGGCGGCCGCCCAAACCCCCCCCCCCCCCCCCCCTGGCTACCTGCCTGGACTGGATGCGTAAAAATAAGCCCATCTAATTACCCCACGGGCCGTCCATGGTCCGCGATAACAACGAGTTTGTTGTCTACCTCAGAACCACCAGTTAAATCGAAGCGCTCCTGCTTTACGCTCTTTGTTGGCACTCGTGCCTACATGAACGACCCAGACGTCTGGCATTCAGACATTATTTCGAGATCGCCGGGGCAGCGACCTTTCAGCCCGGGCCGATGGCCGCCGCCACGAGGGCTTTCTGTTTGACCTCGCCAATGACGCCGGTGGCAGATGGATTTATTTCGGCGCTCAGCTGCGCAGGCGGCATTTGTGGCGGAAGCGGTGCAGCAATATTGCAGCGGCTGCCGGCCAATCGGGGAGTCAGCCTTCCGTCCCGGCCCGACCAGAGTACTTATGTCAAAGATTGGACAATTCAACCAATACATATGTAGGTACTCGACTATATAAATAGGTACCTACCCAATTACCCGCTCACCAGAATTAATTATTACTATACCTCGTTCCACTCCAAGTTTGCAGCGCTTTAACCTTCGCCCGGGTAGGAGGGTGGATGCCACCCCCCTCGGTTTTTCTGAAATAACTCGCGTAGTTTCCAACCGATTACAATGCAACTTTCCGTACCCTACTTCTGAAAAAAAAAATCCCACATACTCTGAAAATGTTAATTTCTAACCCACATGAGCAGTAACATATGACCTGTTTCTCAAGGTCATGTCAGGCGCAACTGGCGTCCCGCAGTATCGATACCTGTAACTTGTGCAGTTTTCGAGTGTGTGTTGTTCTGGAGCATATGCACAGGTGTTTCCAGGTGACAGTTGTGGTTTCCACTGAGATTGTGACCTCGATTGACCTTTTCAGAGGTCAACTGAGGTCATTTACCTCCGATGACCTCAGATGACTTTTGGGGCTTCTGGTGGTTTCTAGGACATTTTGTGACGCTGATTTCAAATTTGGGATCCATTTACATAATTATAAGTTCCACTGGGGTCATGCACTTCCACAGGTCAACTGACCTCAGATGATCTAACATGACCTTTTTGGAATTTGGCAGTTTTTAGGACATTTTGTGACGCTGATTACGAATTTGGCACCCATTAAGCATTGTGATATGCTCATTCACGATTCTAGCTCGATAAAATTCAATGTATACGCATTTACAATTTTGATGACTTTTGGGTCATTGACATGCCCTCAGAGGTCACCTAATGGCCAAAGACCTTAAGATAGGGTATCAGCGGCTTCCTCTCGTCACCAGCAACATGCTCGTATTTGACGCGAAGCTCTAACTCAATTAGGGGCGAAACTCTAAGGGGGAGGTCGTACCAACCCCCCAACCCCCTACCCGAACATGTAGTGATTTTGCCCTACCCGGGCGAGGGTTAACCCTCGCCCCCCCCCCCCCCCCTTTCTCACCTTCGCCCTACGGGGATCATAAAAAGACCCCCAGTTAACTTCCAAACCAAGCAACATAGAGCAATGCGGTAAGAACCAGTATGTTGCCTGTCATGAGAGGAATCTAACAGTATGCGATTTTTAGGTTTCAGATCAACGGGCTACCTTTCAGGTCATTGAATGACCTAAGATCGACCACGTCCAAAAATAACGATCGTACAGGGCGCTTAGTATAACTTCCGAACGGAGAGAGATAGAGAGACACCGTAAAAAGTAGCGTGATGCCTGTCATAAGGAAAATCCAAAAGCATCCCAGTTTGAGCATCTAGTTCCACTGGTGACCTTTGGGGTCAGGTCAATGCCCCTTTGGGTTCTGACATGACCTTGAAGAAAAGGGCATAGGTCACGATATAAAGGTCGAATACACTTCATTTTTTTTTACAGGATACGTATAATTGTTGTAAACTCAGCTACTAAAATTTCAGCAAGATGCACCGCATGTGTACAAAGTTATTTAAGAAAAACCTCAGGGGGGTCGTTTTAGGACCACCGTAGGGCGAGGGTTAAAAGCCACGCACTGCAGGGGGCTTGCGCCGAATACGAACTGCGGGAGGGGGTTGATTTCCCCCCCCCCCCCCCGTGAGATCTAAAAAACTACGTTACGTAGCAACAAGCGGGAAACGGCGCTTGATAGCTTGATACAAGTTATATCGAAAGTATTTTATTACTTGTTTAGATCAGGTCAAAATTGAGGTCACCAGAGGTCATCAAAGGTCAAATTTTCCAGTTTTTCCTGTTTTAGGACTTCGCTCCAGAAATTTCCATATATCTCGGGAACTATGCTAGCTAGAAACAAACTGGGAAAGCGATCGGCAGTCATTAAAATTTGCAATCGACAAAATGTCGTCCAATTTGATCTTGGGTCAATATTTGAGACTACAGAGGTAAAAAAAGGGTGAAAATGTTTTTTTTTGCAAAACCGTGTTTCGCTAATAATTTTTAACTTAATAAAGCTAACGGAGAACTGCTAACGTCATTGTGCTTTTCTCGTCAAGGCGCTTCGAATCATATACATGGTGTCTTTGTTAAATCAACTTCAAAATTTTACCACAGGTCACGTGACCTTGACCTGAGGTCAAGTCCCAAGTAGGTCATGTTGCATATAGGGAGACGTGTCTCGACGAGACGAACACATTTTTGTCGGTTTACTTCTCTATCGTCATTATGTCGCGTGTTTTTGACACACAAGTGATGGTGATCTCGGATGACCTCAAATGACCCCATAGAGATCACGGAACAAAACTTACACTTGGATCATCAAGAACATCCTATAATAACATGATCCAGAAGTAATTGGACTAATATCATGCATATCCTTGAAATAGGAAGCATTTTAATATTTCCCACCTTTTTTGCCAGACCTTGGTTTGTATTTGAAGGTGAGCTGAATGTGAGGGCTTCACCCACTTTGGCTATTTTTAAAAAGTGTCTCAATGATGTTATTTGAACTTGCATTGTGTGTATCTTGAGGGTTGATGTGCATCATTTAATGCGTGGGTGATTAGCTTTTACATCTATGTTATTTGACGTGGAAAACTGAAAACCCATTTTATGGATGTGCAACGAAATATATGATATGATGATGATGATGATTTAAAAAGAATACAGAAACACAAATATAATCCCATCATAAAAATGCATCTTGGTACGACTATCTGTGACAAAATATGTGTAAAATTGCGCTTTTCGTGCGCTTTCGAAATGGGGGGGGGGGGTAGTCAAGGGAGGCTGCGCCTTGCCAACTTTGTATTGGTGAGCACCTCGGACAGGTCAGAAAGCTTTTGTTTTCGGGGAGGCACAGTTGGGGTTGTTATCTCCGGTCTAAAGGAGCCGTCATTTCCAATCCAAAGGGGTGCCGCCGGCACTCACAACTCGAGGGGCGCCACCTGCATTCGAGAGTGACGCCTTCGGTGTCCAGACTCCCGGGTGAGGCGCCCTCAATCGTGATGCCCTCTCTGGCCTCCCCCCCCTCCCCCCCCCCCCCCGCCCCCCGCATGTCCATGAAGTTAGCGACGGATTCGGATTCGAATTCAGCGTCGAGTAGCGATTCGCTTCAGAATGTGGCAACAGGTCAATTGCGGCACGCTGATCACGAAAATGACATTTATTTTGGCATTCAAGGTCATCTTCAAGCTCATTTTCAAGGTCAAAGGACAGGAGGCTCAAAACGACCCGACGTTATTGTCCGACCACACAAATAATGGTCTCACTGGCATACTGGCGAGCGACGCGAGGCCGAGTGGCTGCGGCAGCGGATATCCATCGCCGTGGCCCGCGGTAGCGCGGTATCTGTCCTCGCCACTGCCTGACCTCCCGCTAGCCAGACAGATCTCCATCTGTCAGCAACACCTCCAGCGACGTCTCCAAGAGATCGTTTGGTGATATGGAAGCTCTCTTGTTGCGATTTCGCCATCTGTCATGCAAATTGTATATCTACCATATAAAGGGCAAATTCAAACCGTTCCAACGCCATAAACTCGAAAACCCTTGGTGATAGACCCAAAACCCATACATTTTCTGAATCAGCATGATGGCAGCCATGTCAGTGTGCCACTACCATTCAGATTGGACCTCTATATTTTTCAAGTAAAATGTGAAAGCGTAGAATTGATATTGATTGCAATGATATTTGTATTTAGTGGGCCCGAATTTCTTCATATGTTGCGCTTTTGTGACATTCATTCTGCAGCCATACGAAAACAACACGCTAGCGGGGTCGTTGAAGATTTGAAGGGGTCGTTGATTTTTTTCAAATATCTGCCCAGACCTATATCTATTTTGAACTCTAGACTATGGGATACATCGTACAACCCTCTTGGTGTTGATGTTGGGTGGTAATTTGGTACATTTTCACGAAATGTGAGCGAAATCGAAGGGGTCGTCGATTTTTATCATATCTGCCCAGACGTATATTTTTATCTCTAGACGCTTAACCATGGGATGCATCGCAATTTTGTTTCGGGTTGGTTGTGGGCATTTTCTACCTTTGTACTAAATTTGAGCGAAATCGAAGGGGTCGTCGATTTTTCGAATATCTGCCCAGATGTCTATATTGACCTCTAGACGCTAACTATGAGATGCATGGTACAACCCTTTTGGTGTTGATGCTGGGTGGTCATTTTGTACATTTGCACAAAATTTGAGCGAAATCAAAGGGGTCGTCGATTATTCGAATATCTGCCTAGACCTCTATATTGACCTCTAGACGCTTAATTATGGAATGCATCGCAAAATAGTTTGCGGGTTAGTGTTGGGTGGGCATTTTCTATCTTTGGTACTAAATTTCAGAGAAATCGAAGGGGTCGTCAATTTTTCGAATATCTGCCCAGACGTTTATTTTTACCTCTAGACGCTTAACTATGGGATGCATCGTATAACCCTTTTGGTGTTGATGTTGGGTAGTCATTTGGTACGTTTGCACAAAATACTTATCGGGTGATGTTTAGGTAGCTATTGGCTACCTATGTGCAAAATTTGAGCGAAAACGAAGGGGTCGTCGATTTTTCGAATATCTGCCCAGACTTTATATTGACCTCTAGACGCTAACTATGAGATGCATGGTACAACCTCACAACGTAATTTGAACGAAATCGAAGGGGTCGTCGATTTTTCTAATATCTGCCCAAACGTCTATTTTGACCTCCAGACGTTTAGCTATGGGATACATCGCAAAATACTCCCATGAACTCCCATGAACCCTATTTGTCCTCTAGAGGCCTTACTATGGGATGCATCGTAAAATCCTTTATGGGCGATGTTCAGGAGGTCATTGGCTACCTGTGTGCAAAATTTGAGCGAAATGGAAGGGGTCGTCGATTTTCACCATGAACTTTATATGGCCTCCAGAGGCCTTACTATGGGATGCATCACAAAATCCTTCTAGGGGGATGTTCAGGAGGCCATTGGCAACCTGTGCGCAAAATTTGAGCGAAATCGAAGGGGTCGTCGATTTCCGAATATCTGCTGAATATACGAATATCGAACTGCTGCTAACTTTACACACGTCAGCAGTGCACGGGTTGAAATCATTGTATTATTATTAAAATATTACGCGTTTGTCCTGCCCTGCTTCTGCCCTGCCCTGCCCTGCCCCTGCCTCACCATCTGTCTTGCCCTTCCCCACCATCTGCCCTGCCCTGCCCTGCCCTGCCCTGCCCTGCCCTGCCCTGCCCTGCCCTGCCCTGCCCTGCCCTGCCCTGTCCTGCCCTGCCCTGCCCTACTTTGCCTTGTCTTGCCTTGTCTTGCCTTGCCTTGTCTTGCCTTGTCTTGTCTTGCCTTGTCTTGCCTTGCCTTGCCTTGCCTTGCCTTGCCTTGCCTTGCCTTGTCTTCCCTTGTCTTGCCCTGCCTTGCCCTGCCTTGCCCTGCCTTGCCCTGCCTTGCCCTGCCTTGCCCTGCCTTGCCCTGCCTTGCCCTGCCTTGCCCTGCCTTGCCCTGCCTTGCCCTGCCTTGCCCTGCCTTGCCCTGCCTTGCCTTGCCCTGCCTTGCCCTGCCTTGCCCTGCCTTGCCCTGCCTTGCCCTGCCTTGCCCTGCCTTGCACTGCCTTGCCCTGTCTTGCCCTGTCTTGCCCTGTCTTGCCCTGCCTTGCCCTGGCTTGCCCTGGCTTGCCCTGGCTTGCCCTGACTTGCCCTGGCTTGCCCTGGCTTGCCCTGGCTTGCCCTGGCTTGCCCTGGCTTGATCTGCCTTGCCCTGCCTTGCCTTGCCCTGCCTTGCCTTGCACTGCCTTGCACTGCCTTGCCCTGCCTTGCCCTGCGGATTTTTGCCTTGCGGATTTTTGTTCCCGAGAAGAAGAAAAAACATATATTTTTATTTATGGGGGTCAAAAACCCACAATTACGCAAATCTGAGATAACTTTTTTGAAGAAAATGTAATTGCCTTTCTTTTGACGTGTTGTATTTGTAATTTGCGTCAACACTCGATGTTCTACGATTTTTCAAACATTTATCGTTTTCCCATCAAAATGGCAAGCCATGACGTCAATAAAACGTCATTATTGCCCAAAGTGCTACATCGATTTCATTGAAATTTGGTAGGAAAACGTAGAATCGATTCCGCATAAGGTACCGAAAGTTTCACTTCGATATCTACCAGTAAGGCGCCGTAGTTTGCGATGAACGAGCGAGCGCGAAGGAAATGTATGGGGAATTTCAACTCAATCGGGCAAATAGTTTCTGAGATGCATAAAAAGGTGCGCACGTGCAGAGGCACCCACCTTTGACTTGTAGGAAAGTAGGGGCTGAGAGGTCCTTAACCACACACCAAATTTGAACACAATCGGCTCAGCCGTTCCAGAGATATAGAATAGGGATGTGCACGTGCGCGCGTACAAAGCCACCACACCCCTGACTTGTGGAAAGGCGGCGGCTGAGAGGTCCCTAACCACACACCAAATTTAAACACAATCGGCTCAGCCGTTCCTGAGATACAGAATACGTGCAGAGGCACCCACCCCTAACTTGTGGGAAACTGGCGGATGAGAAGTCCCTAACCACACACCAAATTTGAACACAATCGGCTCAGCCGTTCCTGAGATATAGAATAGGGGTGTGCACGTGCGCACGTGCACGTGCGCACCCCACCCCTGAGTTGTGTGAAAGTGGCGGTTGATGGGTCCCTAACCACACACAAAATTTGCGCATAATCTGCCCAGCCGTTGCGGAGTTATTGCGAGAAAACACTTTTCAACACCCCTCACGCGCCACGCGCAGTGGTAGTCACCCACATGAGTCGGCACTGGTCTCAAACAGGGTAGGTTAGATGGGGCTGCTCAGCAAAGAAGTCCGCTTGTCAATGGAACGTGCGGTTGCAGATATATGAGCTTCTTTAAAGCGTCGCCACGGGCAGAGTCGGGCAGGGCCGGGCCGCTCATAATCAGATTTTTTTCCATACACCACGGAAGGACGAGCGATGAGGGGGTAATTTACTCCTAATGCCCCCCCCCCCCCTAGATCCGCCAGTGGCCATGGTCATGAGGTGCGGCAAGGTTGTCGTGGAAAAATTGCAGTGGCGCGCCAAAATAACTCATTATTTTAACACACCCAAACCATTTGGACAGTGCCACGATTTGGGGGGCGCTCTCCATGGGTTGGGGGCGACCTCCATGAGTTTGGGGACGCCCTCCTCAGATTCTGGGTGCACCTCATCGCGTTTGAGGGCGTACTTCCGAGTTTCGGGGCGCCCTTCCAAAGTTTGGGATGCTTTTCGGGCATCGGATCTCCCTCCCGGAATTGGGAGCGCCCTCCATGGGATTGGGGTGCCTTCAATGGATTTTGGGGCACCCTCCTCCAGAGGCGTAGCCAGGGGGTGCAAATGGTGCTCCTGTACCCGGGAGATGTTGCCGGGCCCCCTATGTCCGGCTGCAACCACACGGACTGGCAGCCGTCATTTTATGTAGTTGTAAAATATCATGAAAGAAGCGGATCCAAAGCCCTCTCACACAAAACAACGACCCTCCTAGTTTGTCAGAGAGCCCTATGATAAGGAGGTAGATCCCTTTCGTGAGCCCTCTCAGCAGGCACGTAGCAAGGGGCGGGGGCGGTGGGTGCCCCCCCCCCCACCTGGAGGCCAGGAGCGCCCTTTTCTGCGCGCACAGCGCGACAAAAAGGGTCGAGGAGACTGCGCGAAGCGCGGTATCATGGGCTCTTTACCACGCGAAGCGTGGTCTTTAGACAGTTTAGAGCACTTCAGAGGCCCTTTAGGGCACCAGGACCCTCTCTGAAAGACCAGAGGGCTCCTTGAACGTGCAAAAGAGCCCTGTGCATGACAGAGGGGCCCCATGGCCAGACCGAAAGGGCCCCTGAGCGGGTCAGAGGGCCCCCTGAATACGTCGAATGACCCCTAGCCAGCACAGAGGGGCCCCTGGGCAGGTCGAGAGGCCCCTGAGCATGTCGACAGGGCGACAAAGCAGCCCGCACAGCCCCTTGCCAGGTCATAAGGGTCCCTTAGCTGGTTGGAGGGCCCTTGGACAGACCCCAGAGGGCCCCTGGGAAGTTCAAAGGGCCCATGTGCAGGTCAGAGGGGCCCCCGACCAGACCGAAAGGGCCCCTAGGTGGGTCAGGACGGCCCCTGAACATGCCGAATGGGCCCCTAGTCAGCACGGCGCGGCCCCAGGGCACGTCGGAGGGCCCTCGGAGCATGTCGCAAGACGACAAAGCAGCCAGCGCAGTCCCTTGCCAGGTCGAAAGGGCCCCTTAGCAGGCTGGAGGACCCCTGAACAGACCAGAGGGGCCCTGGAAAGTTCGAAATGCCCCTGTGCAGATCGGAGGGGCCCATGACCAGACCGAAAGGGTCCCTGGGCGGGTAAGAAGGGCCCCGAACATGCCGAATTGGCCCCTAGTCAGCACGGAGGAGCCCCAGGGTAGGTCGGAGGGCCCCTTGAGCATGTCGACAGGGCGACTAAGCAGCCAGCGCAGTCCAACCAGAAGAGTCGCTGGGCAGATCGGAGGGGCTCCTGGGCAAGTCAAAGGGGCCCCTAGCTAGACCAAAACGGTCCCTGGGCCGGTCGGAAGGGACTTGAACATGCTGGATGAGTTCCTAGTCAGACTGGAGGTCGGAGGGGCCCCTGAGCATGACGGCAGGGTGACAAAGCAGCCAGTGGCCAGGTCGGAAGGACCTCTGAACAAGCCGAATGGACCCCTTGCCACATAAGAGGGGCTTCTTGGAAGATCAGAGGAGTCCCTGGTCGGACCGGAAGGGCCCAAAGCACGTAGAGCTCCCAGATGAATATTAAATACAAAGAAGACTTACTCCACAAGAAAGATATTAAAATATGAGCTTTCGGGTATATTGTAACACCCTTAGTCAGCGATTAAGAAGCATTCGGTAACAGGTCATTGTTCGTCTATAAGACGAGCAATGACATGTTACCGAATGCCTCTTAATCGCTAACGAAGGGTGTTATAATATGCCCGCAAGCTCCGGTTTTAATATTTCTTGTAGAGTAAGTCCTCTTTGTATTTAATATATATCACCCAGTCCACATCATGTCTTTTAGCGGATCCCAGATGAGTCCCTGAACAGGTCAGAAGGGCGTTGAAAAGGTCGGAGGGGCCCCTAGACGATCTGAAGGGACCCTGGGCCTTTCAACAGTAAGAATGCAGTTGTCCAGGGAATAAAACTCAAAATTTTTGCACCGCTCCGCGGCGCAATTTAACTATAAATTCAATTATATGCGGGTAATACAAAATAACGGGCCGTTTATCGGTGCATGTCTGTATTATGTTGCTACTTTCCTATATAATTGGGCAAAATAGTTCCCTGTAGCACTTTTTATACCGCACTTTTAAACGCACAATAACATTTTCAGAGGTCCGCACCATACGCAATGCGACGCATTGATGAGAATGATGAGAAATATCTAGGGCGTGAGACTCAAAATTTGCGAGCCACTCCGCGGCGCAATTTGTTTAAGAGTTCCAGGTCTTGAACTTAAACAAATATCCCAAGTTGGTATAGCTGATTCCAAATTGGTGTCGCTGGTTCCAAAGTTGATATGGCAGTTTGCTAACTCCAGGTCTTAAAAGTTGGTATGGCCCATCCCATACCTGTCATACTGCATTTTCCATCCGTGTAACGTGTCTTTTCATCCGTTTTGTTTGGCCCTTTCAACGCTTGGGAAGGGGCCCTTTCAGCGCTCGGGAAAGGGGCCCTTTCGAGGCACCGCCCCCCCCCCCCCCCTGGACGAAATCCTTGCTACGTGCCTGCCTCTCAGGCCTGGAATGGGCCCTCTCAGGCCTGGCATGGGCCCTCTCAGGCCTGGAATGGACCCAAATGCCGTTTCAGATATTTATAGGGACTGCCCCCCCCCCCCCCCCCCACCGACTGTGACGGGCCCCCAACCGGATGCACCTGTCTCGAAAAATGCTGGCTACGCCCCTCAGGGGCGGATCCAGGGAAACTTTTCGGGAGGGGCACATCATACTTCAAGGGGCCCTCGAGCTGAAAAGGGCCCTGGGCGTTTTTGCGAGTCTGAAAGGGCCTCCAGTCGGTCTGAGTGTATTTTCAGGTAGGAGAAAGCCCTTGACAAGCCTAAGAGGGCCATCGTCAGGCCTGAGAGTGCCCTATGCAGGGGCGTCGCCGACAATTTTTAAGTGGGGGGTCGGCTGAAATGAGAAGAAAAAAATGCAACCACATTTGTTCTGCGTGTATTTAAACCTTTGCAACATTTGTAATGTCAGTGGATTTTCATGTTACAGTAGGTACTTGTTATTTAGCGCAGCCAAGCGCAGACAAATTCTTACAGGTTGGCCTGATAAAACCCAGAATTACAGGCGATGGACCTTGTAGAGGATAAGAAGCTAACATTGTATTAATTCAATTAAGCGTTACGACGAACCGAAGACGATGACTATGGCTTCGTTATGATGATGGCCACCGACAAGGGCGCCGCCACCTTCCGAAAGTTGGGGGGGGGGGGGGACGGAGGCATTCTGAAGTCGATTCTTGCCATGCAACGTCCATAGGCGTAATGTTAAAATCAGAAAATGTTTGGGGGGACATGTCCCCCCGTCCCCCCTGTGGCGGAGCCCCTGGCCACCGATGTGACGCCGCGAAGCGGCGTGAAAAATTGAATTTTAGGTCGTGGAAAATGAAATTGTAATATTCGAACCAGACCGTGAGTGGAGCCAAGCCTCAAGTAACCCCTTTTCCTGGTTGCATATCTCGGTATGATGCAAAATATTGAAATGAAGGTGGTTTTTCATATACATTAGCTAGCCTCGGATCACGATGACCGGTGGCAGTCAGCGCTCAATAGTATATATGATAATAATAACTGTATATGCATATGCAGCGAACTGTAACAAACAACTGGTAACAGTGCAAATGGTTTCGAAGCAGCAAGAAGCAAAACGACTTTTCCGCGCATAAATGGTCCCTGTGGATCTGTAGGAGCCTGAGGGGAGATGGCTTGGGAAGATGGGCCTGGCTTGGCCCCCACTATTAGCTCTTCCAGGTCCAGCAAGTTGGGCACCGCTGGAGCAGCTTCCGCGGGTGCCGATGCCCGTGTCTCTGCGTTCGCATCCCCTTTTCGGAACTCGGCAGACTAGCTAAACATGTATCCCGCTTAACCCTATTTGTAACAGGGGGGGGGGGGATTCCGCCCCCCCCCCTCATGTTTTTCGCAGATATCTCCAGAACGGCTGGGATCAGGCCCATGACATTTTTGGAATTTTCCTAGAATTGAATTCCGCATTTGGAGTCAAAATTTAGAGTTCTTAATCTGAACAGAGGCGGTTCCAGGGCACGGTTTTGGGAGGGTTCGGCGGCGATATTTGGCGATAATACGGAAATGCGATCTTCACGGTTTCTTCCTAACTACCTCAAGTGTGAAGGAGTTACATCGGTTTACGGTGATTGCAACAAGTGCAAATTAGTTGATGTTAATGAAATATCATAAAAATTGCATGGCAGAGGCGGTTTCAGGGGCTTGAAAGGGGGGGGGGGGGGGTCCAGGAAGTATTAAATGCTCTGCGGGAAGTAAATAGAGCGATGTAAGGAGCATTTATAGCTATCAAGATGTAAAAGATAGCTTCTCCTTCCATTATTTTAATAATGTATTACATATAGAGTTGCAGGGGCGTGTTCAGGCATATGAAAATGGGGGTGACTGGCATGGTGATGACGATATGCCAGCGATTACGGCGCAATAGACGGTTAACTTATAATGATATATGCACATATGAGGCCAGGAGAGGGAATACAATCATTTTTGTTGCAGAGGCGCGCTCAGGAATGGAAGAAAGGGGGTCATATTATTGCAAGGAAACTAAGATGCATGGGCCTACAATGGCATAACATACTGCAGTTTTCGGATGAAACGCGCCACAGGGTACCCTACGAACGATTATGAGATAATAGGCGAGTCCAGGTAGGGTAAAAAGGGGGGTAAGCAATGTTAATTGAAGTTGTAAGTGAAATAGTCACTGTTGACTAGTTAGTATCATAATAGCGGATAATATACTTATCAAAAGGTCTTGCGCCTCTCCAGTTGGATTCTGGATGCGCCATGATGAAGTACAACATGCAAAATGGAACTATCTACGATCAGTAACATATTTATAGTGCTGGGTAGCAACATGCCTGCGGTTAATATTTTTCCTATTTGACCTCTCTTTTTCACTAACCTGGTACCGCCTATGGCGAAAAATATGATTTATAACTGTGTTTTCTAATGGCACAATAACATACCATTTCATTTATTTAAAAAAACATACAAAAATAGTTTTATTCCGCATTTACTTCACCCCCATATTGAGTGACCTGAACACGCCTATGATTTTTGAATTTTCAAAAGTGATCGCCATATATAAATCATAAATCTCCAATTCAATCTATCGATTCCCATTGGTTGTGTTACAATCGGTTGATAAACATGACAGTTGTGTTGGATGATATATAACACTAAAATTTGTAGTTTTTGCCCCCCTGTTGCCCCCTATCAAAAATGTCGATTTTTGTAAGAAATGTAGATCGTGATGAGGGGAACCAAACGCCGTTTGATTTGTGAAAATCGGATGGGTAGATCTCGATATCTCCTGGGGGCGAAATCCGCTCCCCCCCCCCCCCTGTTACAAATAGGAGTAGCCAGGAGCCTGTTACAAATAGGGTTACAAGTTAATATTTTATGAAGAGAGTGGGACCTGGGGTCAACAATTACCGCCAAGAGCCTCTGCCAGACATTTAATGGAATTAATTTTCCCATTTTCCAAATTTGTATAAGCAATTGCGAAACTTGTGTCATGCCGCGAAGCGTCGCGAAATTTTCCCGTTTTTAAACTTTGGAATAATAGCGGGATTTTGACTGTTGCAAAGGCAATGTTTACGATGAATTGTTAACTTTCCCCGAAAAAAGTGTGTGCGTTCGGGGGGGGGCGGTCGACCCCCCACCTTCTGAGAGTTGATGTCCGGACCCTCTCCTTCCCGACCCCCCGTCGGTGACGCCCTTCACCCTGTCAGTCTTGTAGGGCCCTTGCAAGACTTGAGAGCGCCCTATGCTGGTCTGGAGGACCACTGGTAGGTTTGAAAGGGCCCTCGGTCGTGCTGAGAGGGTCCTGTGCCGGTGTGAGAGGGCCCTAAGGTCGGTAAGAGAAGTCCCTCAGTCTCTTTGAGTGTACTATCGATGGGCCTGAGAGGGCCCTGTCTAAGCCTGAGAGAGCCATTGCCAGACTTGAATGGCCCTCCGTCCGTTTGAGAGAGCCATTGCCAGGCCTGAAAGGGCTCAGACCAGGCCTCTGGCTCAGGCGGGCCCAAATGGCTCGCCTGGTGTCCGGTATAGGGTCCTCTGTCGCCTAGTAAAGGCCCTCTCAGACCGGCTTAGGACCATCTGAGGGCTGGAAAGGATCCTCTCAAACAGGCGCAGGCCCTTTTCAGGTCCGTCAAGGGCTATCTCTGACTAATGTAGTGCCCAGGGTTGTGCTTGACTCCGAGTCGGTGAGTCAAATTTGACTCAAAACTGACTCAACTCAACTTGAATCAGAGTCGAGTCGCTTAAGAAAAATAGGGACGCAACTTGAGTCAGAGTTGAGTCACATGGATGTCGCTTGAGTCAAAGTTGAGTCGCCTGGATGCTGCTCAAGTCAAAGTTGAGTCGATTCATCTTCTTACGAGTCAGAGTCACATCTGACGAGAAAAACAAATCCTAGCAACTAAATAATCAAGGAGTCCAAACAATGTTCTATAGTGTGAGAGTGTGAGTTTTGGGTGTTTTTCAAACCCACTGAAAGGGCTCTCCTCCCGAGCGTTGAAAGGGCCCTATTCCCGAGCATTGAAAGGGCCCAGCAGACCCTCTGACCTGCACATGGGACCTTTGAACTTCCCAGGGGCCCTCTGGTCTGTCCAGGGACACTCCAGCCTCCTTAGGGACCCTTTCGACCTGAAAGGGACTGCGCTGGCTGCTTTGTCGCCCTGCCGACATGCCCAGGGGCCCTCCGGCCTGCCCAGGGGCCCTCTATGCTGTCTAGGGGCCATTCTGCATGTGCAGGGCTCTTCTGACTCGCCCAGGGGCCCTTTCGGTCTAGCCAGGATCCCTCTGACCTGGACAGGGGCCCTTTGAACTTCCATGGGGCCCTCTGGTCTTTCAGAGAGGGCCCTGTTGGCTCTTAGGACCTCTGAAGTGCTCTACACTCTCTAAAGACCACTTTGCGTGGTCTCTTAGAGAGCCCATGATACCGCGCTTCGCGCGGTATCGTCGGCCCTTTTCGGCGCGCTACGCGCACCGAAAAGGGCCCTCCTCAGATGTTTCGGGAGGGGCACGTGCCCCCTGTGCCCTCCCCCTGGATCCGCCCCTGACGCCCCTGCCCTCCTCAGATTTGGGGCGCCCTCCTGATATTCGGTGTGCATGCCTAATCGCGTTCGAGGACGCGTTTCCAGAGTTTCGAGGGCGCCCTTCCGAAGTTCTGAAGTTCGGGGTGCTTTTGGGGCATCGGGGCGCACTCCCCGCAATTGGGGGGGGGGGGGCGCCCTCCATGGGTGTGGGGGCACACTCCATAGGTTTGGGGGCACACTCCATAGGTTTGGGGGCACACTCCATAGGTTTGGGGGCGCCTGCGGCGCCCAGATTGCGCCTTCGGCGCAGGGCGCCAATTTCCATGGGAGGGGGGGGGGGGGCTGCCAGCCCCGTTGCCCCGCTGGATCCGCCCCTGCCACTATTGACAACATAAGTTGGTCTTCATGCATCTAGCCTGACATCTAGCGGCTAGAATAGCGGTTAGTGTCCCATTGATTCAATGTCAGCCACCTGGTGTCGAAAGTGACACTTCAATATCAAAACTCTGCCACCAGAGCCCTTTCGATTTCATCATGGCGGCCCGGCGGACGCGCGCAGGTGAGTCTCCTGCAATCCCAGTTTGATGTTTGATAAAGTAAGCAATTACTGGTCAGATATGCTGTGTACCTTCACTGGCATTAAAGTAACGTTGAAAAATAAGCAATAACGATGGCTGCAACGTTTTCCCATTTTCTCTAAAACGGTGTAAAATTCGGTTGAAGTCATTTTTTTCGCAAATATTGTTTCCTGAGCCTATCGTAAAGCGAATTCAACAAGCTTTATTCTGATATAAATTCAGTAACTTCAGGACACTTCCTTTTCGAATTATGGCAGTTTATCGCCCCAGACCACATGCTTTCACCCCCATCGCCACGGATCGCATCTCGCGTCTGTCACGCGCCAGCCAATCTCGCGTCTTCTGGTGTCCTGTTTACTTACCGAAGGCCAACACGCAATCAACTGTTGGTTTCCAATCCAGGTATACTTCATCCATGCTATAGTATCTACACATCGGGACTCTGGACAACATTTTTGTTCGAAGGATTTTGCATTTAATCTGTCGTACAGATGTAGCCATTTTTGTTCACATGTAGATTAACAAAATATATGTCATATACCTAAATAGACACTTTATTTGTGCCTGAGCAATGCAAAATGTTACTTTCAGTTCAGTGGCGGATCCAGGATTTTCTAAGGCAGGGGCTTCAGGCCCGAGTGCGGCATATTTCCTCGGTAACAGGGGCGGCATGGTCCAAAGGGGCGGCAATCCAATATGTCAATTAAACGGGTCAAATATGCCTCTTCCTTAAAGGGAAATAATGACCTTTTTCCACTAAAATGGAGTTAGCACTTGAAATCGCCAGACGAGATCAAAATATATTGTAAATTCATCACATTTTGCATGAAAACTTTCCTACCGAAAGATATTTCAAGTTAAAGTTGATAAGCGTTCCACACTTTTAACGACCGGTACTTGCACTATTTCTGACCTTTTGTCAAGTACTTTTGGTCCTCATCAAACTGCGGGCTTTTCCCGTATTATTTTTTTACGCAATGGAGTGGAAAATATATTGTGCGTTCTGCTTGTTGTGATTATATGCCCGGCGATCTTCTAAAACTAACAGCGATTGGAAAAAGTGGCAATAAAATCGGAAGCTCATCGATGCACATCAACGCGGCATAGTTAGTGGTTGCGACCCTCAATTTTTGCAATTCGATTCATTTGTTTTCAACATTAGGAGTTGTGTATAGTTTGTCTGTGGCTGTATATAACACTATGCTTTATTTTATCATGAAAAATAATAATTTTTCCCAAAAAAACTAACGAACAATAACACAAAACTGGCAATTAAATCAGAAGCTCATCGATGCACATCGACGGCGACCTATTTAGCGTCGGCGATTTGTTTACAAAGTCATTGTCATGCTTCTCGGCGCACTTAACCATCTCGGCGCACTTGGCGAGTTGTTCCTGATTAGTATACCCAAGTCCCGTAGCAGGCTTTGTTAATGACGTCATTGGTGCCATTCTTGTGTAGCATTGCAAAATATATCTGATTTCGAGTTGAAAGCTAATTAAAGACTTATTCAAATGATTGTTTTTAAGTTTGAATTTTCTTGTTAATCATTATTAAAGGTATTTTATCACTGTATTTCATAGTAGTTGACACTTCAGAAACTTGTGACGTAATAATATTGTATCCAATATGCATTTCCCTCACCTTTTGCCATTGTGGCGCAGTGCCGAGTGCTTTGCGAATACTAGCTTGCCTGGGGTTCAATTCATTCCGCTCTTATTTTATTCGAGTTGGTATAGTTTGCATGTTGTTGTTATTCATGACTTATACTGATAGTCAGTCATGCATCACGGATGCTTCACGGATTGCTTCACGGATCAGAGCGCTGCTCGAACGCACGCTAGTAGCGCTTTCGTTCTCCATGGCAACCAGGCGTGAGCCAATGAAAAGCCAGAACGTATTCCCTTTCTGGCTTTTGATTGGCTGACGCCTGGTTGCCATGGAGAACGAAAGCGCTACTAGCGGGTGTCCGAGCAGCGCTCAGTTTGATCGGAAATGTCACAGAGGCTCCACAAATGCCGCACTCGATGTTAACAATGGTAGGGAAGGACGAATTTGTCAATGACCTTCATGATGTACACAAGGTACTTGTTTTGTATTTCTTCCAAACTTACAACTTTGAATTTGGGAATAATTTTATTTAATTCTTAAATTTAAATAAAATAATTTTAAAAATATAACGGGAGCCTAAGAAATTGTTGCTAACAAAATCAAAAGGTCATTATTTCCCTTTAAAGGAAATAGTTCACCTTTAACATGGGATTTTGAACTGAAATAGCAGTTTTGTAGCCCGTGTTGAGAAATCCTTATCTGCAACTTTTCTTGGCTGAAAAGACTCCAGCCGAAGATATTTGACTTTTTGGCGAAGGAATGCGGCGCATATATGATATACCGTACCGTCTGAGAGTGCCAGCACTGGTCTGAGCATGCGCAGACCATTAACGCACACCATAACATTAATAATTTACGACCTTCTGTCCTGAATTGGCGCGATGTAGAACCATTTTTGAAAAGAAAAAAAGAAACTGTATAAAAAATATAATAAAATCGTGTTCTGAAAATTTTCCGAAGGTCAACTATTTCCTTTAACCCCCCCCCCCCCCCCGGGGGGCAGAATCTGCCCCCTCCCGGATTTGCTCAGTATCTTGAAAACTATGATAGATATTGACGTGAAACGTTCCGTACCTTATGTTGCATCCATTTTACGTCTTCTCTCAACATGTCGGTTGGGCAAACTACAGAGGCGATACAAAATAGATCAATAAATTTGTATATTTTGTTATGCCCATATTTGGGCATACATGCAGTATCAAACTGTGAGGCCTGTCAGGACAATTCGGAGCAACATACGCATACTCGGAGGTTAAAAAGTGTCGGAGAACATGTCCATCAATGTATCGGAATAATAAATGAGACCATATTCGGTAATTCCCCTTTCCCCTTCCACGTAAATGACGATGTAAATATTGATTCCGCGACGCAACTACCACAGTGTGAAATACATTTTTAGATCGGTAGTCAGCCGGCTAATCCAATTTTAGATCATGAAGTCAGGTGGCGAGTCAGGCTTTAGCCCCTACGCCCCCCCCCCCCCCCCCCCCTGGATCCGCTACTGTTTCAGTTACATTTGTATACTATAGTATTGTTCAGGCAGGGGGCGCCGCCATGGATTTGTTTTTGTTTACGGGGGGCAGTCACAGTCGCAGTCAAAAGCAAAAATTGACCGGGGGCGGTAGAATCTAGGGTTCGAGTTGGGGGGGGGGGGGGGAGAGAATTGCGCTCAGCTTCATCTGCGAAAAGGTGTTGACCGGGAGGGGGTCCTCAGCGGAAAAAGTCGTTAACATGGGGAGGGGGAATTTTTCCCTAATTATCCCACGCTCCGATGGGTATTCAGCCGAACACAGCCTCGTTATCTTCCGCTCCAGTAACCGCAGCGAGAGGCGCAAAACGGCACTCGAAAGCTCTCAATGAGATGCATCTAATCTAAAGCATACGCGACATTGTCAAAATAAGGTCACATGTTAGGTCACAGCCAGGTCAAGGGTCAAAATCGAGGTATTTGAGTTAATGGGCCATACTTTCCATCCAAAGCCTTAGATTGCGACTATTCTCGCACAAAGTGCTCTCAAAGTATAATAAATTTTCCACATAAGCGAAAGTGGAATTATAAGCAAAGGTCAAGGTCAGGTCACAACAGGTCACTATTGGCAAGAGGTCTACGAAAGCCATGCGACACATGTTTTATGCGTTATTTTACACGTGTAAGTCGTTAGTAGCAGCCATTTTCACAACCTGACCCCATGTAATGGCCCTCAGGTCAAGGTGGGTCGCATAAAGAAAACATTTGAAATATATTAATCTAAATACAAAAAAGCATGTTTCTAGACCAGTTTTGTCTCCGAAATACAGTGGTGGCATATGTTTGTCTGTATCTGATCCCTAAAAGCCAAAAAATGCAACTTAAAATGACGTCATGAGTTACTTATACTTAGAGAGCCATAAGTCGGTTACAAATAAAGATATTGCTTTGAAATTTTGTTTGGATATCGTCCATGCTTGGTTCTCCAATGTATATTCAGTTTTTAAATATCGTTGACAATGTTGATTTTGCGGATTTTTCCCCGAAAAAAAAACAACTTTTTTGTTTTTGTTTTGGGGGGTAAAAATATTTTTTTAAAAATCACAAGTCTGATAGAGATAGCCATTTTGAAGACAATGTCATGTGCTTGCTTTTCACTTTTTGTTTACAATTTTATTCAACACTCGGTTGTCTACGATGTTTTCAAACATTTATCGTTTTTACACGAAAAATAACATGACATGACGTCACTAAAACGTCATTTTCTCCCAAAGTACTCCAACAATGTAATTTAAATGTTGTGAGAAGACGTATAATTGATGCAGCATAAGGAACTTGAAGTTTCACGTTCATATATACACCTATATAATAGCTTTCAAGTTATTGAGAAAATCCTGGAGGAGGGCAGATTCTGCACCCTGGCGGGGCGCGGGATATTACTTCTTACAGCCAATGCAGGAACGTGCGGGGAGGGGCATACTTGTATTGAATGCCCCCCCCCCCCCATATGTTCCTGTGAGGGGTCATTTTCCCCTAATGCCCCCTCCCCCCCCCCCTGGATCCGCCAGTGGGTAGCATGCTGTTAGCGAGAAGTTGTTGAGCGGGCCGTGTCAGCCATCCACCGCTGTACATCCGGCCGTGTTTGAGGGGGGGGGGGGCAAATCACGGTTTCAGGACCTTTGGGGGAGGGGCATGGCCCGTTGTATATCCATGGCTCCTTTGGTGCCCCTGGATCCGCCCCTGGAGAGGAAACGTATTTTAGCGAGTGTTCGTGGACACTTATTTTCGCGAATCTTATTCGCTATCGCCCAGCAAGCTAGTAGCTACCGCTTCTATGATATATTTCCAAGAACTTACTTAGGACGGATTGTAGAGAGTTCTTCAACCATTGAAATTATACCAAGCATGCTGCTATAGCACTCATTTATATAAATTCCAGCGGCTCAAAGGGACTAAAGTCTAAAACTGATTGTTGTTTGAACACAGCATGTTGATGGATGTAGGTACCCATGACGTCACGCTATTCGCTTCCTTGGCTGAATTGCATCTAAGGCCTTGGAATGAATGGTGAATGAATAGATAAACTTGACATTCAATCATAGCACTGCAGACTGGTTATTGATTCACCTTTTTTGGAAGGATTCAATCACGATTCATTTTGGGATATGAATGATTCAGTCACCGTTTGATTCATGGATAATCATTTTGAGAAATGATTCTTTCTGATTCAAAGAATCATTTTTTTTTTAAATCAAATCACGTTTGACTCACCATTGGAATAGCATTGCACAGTCTTTTGTATTCAATCAGCCTTGTTTCTATGCGGGTTTTGATTCAATCATGATTCATGAATACAAAAATCCGGAGGTGAATCGATTCTTCTTTGATTCAAGGGATTTTGATTGAACGATTCCAATCCATTCAATCAGAGTCGAATCAATAACCAGTCTGCCTCGCAGAAGCCAATCTTGTGTACCAACTTTTAGCTGCCATATCATCATTTTATTTTCTACAAAGTAATTAAGTAGGTACCTACATCTTTAAGTACAAAAGAGGAATCAACGATATATGGTTAACAATGACATAGCATTTGAGCTAAGAAACCATTCAAGGGAATGTTTCACCTTTGTATTAGTGTTAAACTGAGATAGCCATTGTCTTCGGCCGTTATTTAAATGTCTAAATTACTAAGGTCATTTTTCCCAAAACTTAACTGTTTTTAAGCAATTTCATTTATAATTTGCAAAATGACTCCAAGCTGGTGCAGCCGCTGATTGGCTGGCAGTCACTTTTTCAGCCAATCAGCGGCGGTCTATAGCTCAATAATGACGTCATTCGCCCAAATCTAAAAACTTAATTTGTTTAAAGTTAAGTGACATTTCGAGTGAAAAATATCACCATCGTTTTCAGCAGCACTTCTTATATTGTCTACTACAACCAGCGTATATTTGACAACTTTCAGAAAGGTAAAACATTCCCTTCAAAGGAAATAGTTCACCTTCAACATTAGTTTTAAACTGAGATAGCAGTTTTGTAGCCCGTGTTGGGAAACCCCTATCTGCAAGCTTGCTTGACTGAAAAGACTCTCCAGCCGAATATATTTGAGTTTTTGGCGAAGGAATGCGGTGCTGGCGAAAGAATGTTGTACTGGTTCTAGCCCGGGCAGAGGCTATACCATCAGCCAATCAGCTTGCAGCTGGTGCTAGCAAGCGATCGCGGGCCGCCGGTTGGCACACCTCCAATGCGAGTCTATCTTTACGCGACTACTTTCGAATCTGATTGGCTGAACCATTGTTTACATTCGCGTGACGTCAGGACTCTGACTCAGAGAGTATGCATATAGTTTTGATAAACAATACAAATGTACGGCCTTCTGTCCTGAATCGGCGCGATATAAGGCCATTTTTGACAATATAAAAAGAAATTGTATGCAAAAATATAATCAAATCGTGTTGGGTAAAAATCTTCCAAGGTGAACTATTTCCTTTAAGTTTCATATTCTTTGGAACGAATTCAGGAGAGCTAAAAAAAAATCAAGCAAGTCTGCTTTCTTGGGGGGGACGTCCCCCCCCCCCCCCCCCCGCCGGCGACGCCCATGCATGGGGGTCAGGGTCAGGGGTTTGATTGATATTTAGGAGGTCGGTGGTGCGATACAAGGCGACGTCACTGGTGTGTTTTTCCATCTTCTTCAAAAGCTTAGCGCATCTCACTGTTCTGCATGCTGGCCGACCCTGGCTGCCCGAACCAGGGGCGTCGCTGACTGGGGGTGGAGGTCGCGACCTTGGGGGTCGCGAACCCCCCTCCCACACACACTTGGAAACCGGGGGGGGTTGACCCCCCTCCCTCCCCCCCCCCCCCCCCCACACACACACTTTTTATGGCGGCCGACCCCCCCTCAAACACACTTTTTATGGCGGAAGCTGATTCTAGTTTGCATATAATTCCTATTAAAATCAAGATTGGAATATGAAAAATACGTCATGGCAGGGGCGTAGTTTCTCCAGAAAAGTTGTGGTGGGGAGGGGGGGGCTGAGCTGGGAAAATCGCTCAAAGTATCATCAAAATCCACCAAAATACAGATTTCTCCCCGGATTTGACCCACTTCCTCGTCCAAGTTGTGGTGGCTGACGCCAAGTGTGTGTGGGGGGGGGGGGGAGGGGAGGCTGAAGCCCCCTCAACTCAGTGGCGTACCCCGGCTTCACTCCAGGAGGGGGAAATTTATGATCAGGGGGCATAAGGTACCCCATAAAAAAACTAATCGGATTTGGCCCACTATCTTTTTAGAGGGGCATATTTTCAACATTTTGTCCTTCAAAAAATAAAAATCATTTTTGTTCTCGAAATAGGGCCCTTCGGGCCCTATTTCCAAAGGGGCACATACGGCCAAGGGGGCACGTACAGACCTTCAGGAGGGGCAATTGACCTGTCCCCCCCCCCTCCCTTGGGTATGCATATGCCTCAACTGAATATCCTACGAAGATCCTACACCCCTGCCACGTAGAAATGGGCTATCGGGGTTGTACTAAACGTTTGACGTTGATATCTATCATGGTTTTCAAGTTATTGAGAAAATCCTAGAGGGGGGGGGGCAGATTCTGCCCCGCCCCCCAGCGGGGCGCGGGTTAAGTGTCACCGGGGCTGCTTGAATTGCATCAGGTGCGCTGTTTTGTCTATCATTGAAAGACAGGGATACCTACATACAAACTTCAAATTCAATCACTCGAGAAAAAACTTCCGTTTTCATCATGAAGTTTTCTCCTAAGATCATTGTTTTCACGTTCAGTGCAGGGAACGCGCGGGGGCATACTCATACTCATACTGTTTATTAACCGTCGCCCGGTAGGGCAAAATCACTACGTGTTCGGGTAGGGGGTACGACCCCCCCCCCCTTCTTAGCGTTTCGCCCCTAATTGAGCTAGAGCTTCGATTCAAAGACGAGCGTGTTGCTTGTGACGAGAGGAAGCCGCTGATACCAGATTTTAAGGTATTGGGTCATTAGGTGACCTCTGAAGTCATGTCAATGACCCAAAAGTCATCCAAATTGAAAATGCGTATAAATTGAATTTTATCTAGCTAGAATCGTGAATGAGCATATTATAATGCTTAATAGGTGCCAAATTCGTAATCAGCGTCACAATATGTCTAAAAAATGCAAAATTCCAAAAAGGTAATGTCAGGCCATCTGAGGTCAGTGACCTCGGTTGACCTATGGATGCGCATGACCCCAGTGGAACATAATTATCTAAAATGGATCTCAAATTTGAAATTAGCGTCACAAATTTTCCTAGAAACCGTCAGAAGCCCAAACAAGTCATCTGAGGTCATCGGAGGTCAATGACCTCAGTTGACCTCTGAAAAGGTCAATCGAGGTCACAATATCAGTGGAAACCACAACTGTCACCTGGAAACACCTTTGCATATGCTCCTGAATAACAAACACTCGGAAACTGCACAAGTAACAAGCATTGATCTGCAGGATGCCAGTTGCGCCTGACATGACCTTGAGAAACAGGTCATAGGTCACGGGTCATGTGGGTTAGAAATTTAAAATTTTCGATTATGTGCCAATTTTTTTCAAAAGTAGGGTACTGAAAGTTTCATCGTAATCCGTTAGAAACTACGTGAGTTATTCCAGAAAACCGAGGGGGTGACATCCACCCCCTACCCTGGCGAGGGTTAAGACATTCCGCAATATACTTGCGACTATTACTACCTCTCGTCACTGTTAAATATAACACTACAGGAATGTGGTCGGAACATACAACGCACACAAACACACACGCACAACGTCACACAGCAAAAAGTCACACAATTACAACCACACATTAGTCAAAACTAAATATAAACTTGCATCGAGACATTAGGATTAAACCTGTGCCGACCGGCCATCGCTGAGGTGCCGCCTCAGACGGCGACTGAACAGGTGCAGAGGGAGCCGCGACAGATCGGGTGGCAGGGCGTTGTACGACACCGGTCCCCTGCACTCAAACCGCCTCCTCCCCATGTCGGTGCGGGACCGCGGTACATACAACAGGTTGTCCTGCCGCGTGACAACGTTCAGGTCACAGCCTCGAGCCTCGACTACAGTGGTGAGACCGGCCGCCAAGACCTCCGGCTCACCGCTACAACGCACCTTGTGCACGAGACTCAGGGTGTGGTAAGACACAAGTTGCTTCGCGCTGAGCCATACTTCATACTTCATACTTGTCAGGGCATACTTGTATCATGGATAAAGTAAGTATGGATAGGTAACCCCGCCCGCTTTCTATTGTTATCCGCGACCACGCGCAGCCGCTGCCGTTTCCCGTACTACAAAAAGGACAGCTAGTATACCGCCCGCCCCGTGATAGGCCGCAACGCTGCGACCGCCGCCCCGTCGCATGGTTGCTCGCCTTTAGGTCATTGTGGGATGAACCAAATTAAGTTTAAATGCATTCGGGAAGATCTCACAAGCACTTATGACATGTTGGTACTTGGTTCCACCGATGGACATCATGCCTGGTAATTTGTACCTATATATGTAGGAACGTCCACATGGTAGGCCGTTTCTCGTACTACAAAGCGAAAGCTGGTACCGCTCTATGGTCGCTAGATCGGGTATGAATCGCTAAATCGCGTAAATCGCGTATCCATACTTGCATTGAATGCCCCTCCCAGATTCCTGTGGAAGGGGAGGGGCATTTGCCCCTGATGCCCCTTCCCCCCAAGATCCGCCAGTGCCAGCAATTACCGCCAAGGAGAGCCTCTGCCACACACTTAAAGGGAATGTTTCACCTTTCTGAAAGTTGTCAAATATACCCTGGTTGTAGTCGAAAAATGTGGGCTGATGTAACAGCAAGTGCTGCAGCACTGCTGAAACTGATGGTGATATTTTTTCACTCGAAAAGTCACTTCACTTTATACAAATTAAGTTTTTTTTATTTGGGCTGATGATATTGAGCTATAGACGGCCACAGATTGGCTGACAAAGTGGGAATGGCTGAAAAGGTGTCTGTTAGACAATCAGCGGCTGCACCAGCCTGGGTGCATTTCGAAAATGCTAAATTGAATTGCTTACAAACGGTTAAGTTTTGGGGAAAAAATACCGCAGGGGGGGGGGGCGCCTCTCCTTCTACACCGTGCGGAAGGAGAGGCGCCCCCTCCACTAGCCGGAGGGGTGCCGTCACTGGCCAGGGGCGCGTCACGGGAGAAGAGGGGCGGTCACTAGTTGGAGGGGCGCCGTCACTGACTGGAGGGGGCACCGTCACTAGCCGGAGGGGTGCCGTCACTGGTCGGTGGGGCGCCGTCACTGGTCGGTGGGGCGCCGTCACTGGTCGAAAGGGCGCCGTCACTGGCCGGAGGGGCGCCCTTACTGGCCAGAGGGGCGCCGTCACTGGCCGGAGGGGCGCCGTCACTGGCCGGAGGGGCGCCGTCACTGGCCGGAGAGGCGCCGTCACTGGCCGGAGGGGCACCGTCACTGGTCGGAGGGGCGCCATCACTGGCCGGAGAGGCGCCGTCACTGACCAGAGGCCCGTCACGGGCAGAGAGGGGCACCGTCACTAGCCGGAGGGGCGCCGTCACTGATCGGAGGAGCGCCAGCTTTGCATGGACACCTCCGGTCCAAAGGACCAGGTCATGCCCTGAATGACCGTATACTCTGTACGCCACTGGTGCCTGTCCTATTGGCGGTGCTAGTTGCGTCTAATTAATCATGCAATCATCTTACAACAAATGATTAAAACGAAATCGCTAATTATCATTAATCCTTACTATGAAAAAGGAATATGACTGCAAATATGAATGGACTAATTCATCTAGTTTTCATTGGAATAAGCTATTATTCCTGAAAATCATGTCGCTGCAAAATATGACCATTTCCCGAACCCCGCACATCCGGGATTCGAGCAAGATGGAGTTTCACCAAACGTCCCAAACCACCACAGCCATCTGGCATCACCAGAGCTAGTTTAAGATGAAATTGTTAATTTTAAGTAAACTATGGTGTTATCATTAAAATGGCATTTCCAGAAAAATTCATTAATTCATAAAGTTGCGATTGATATCAAAATCACCGGGAAAAGCCGTGTTCTTACGAGTTATAGACCCATTTACCCAAAACGCCCCAATCGCCCCAAACTTAAAATCCTTCGTGAAAACGGCTATTATCATATGTACTATTGAGCGCTGACTGCCACCGGTCATCGTGATTTACTATCCGAGGCTAATGTATATGAAAAACTACCTTCATTTCAATATGTTTCATATATATATACCGAGATGTGTAATCAAGAAAAGAGGTTACCTGAGGCTTGGCTCCACTCAAGGTCTGGTTCCAATATTAACGAGGCTTTCTAAAAATATAAGCGAGGCTTTCGCGTCCAAATTTTCGAACCCTTTTGTAGCGCAACTACCTGAGGCGCCCGCGTACGACTTAGATGTTCTCTGCGAACTGCATGTGTCCGATGTCGCGGTGAGGAGCGCTCTGCGGGCATTAGCGCCGAACAAGGCATGCGGTACCCATAATATCAGTGCGCGCGTTATTGTAGAGTGTGCGGAGGGGTTGGTGGTGCCGCTCACCAAGATATGTAGGATGTCTGTCGCAGCTGGAGTCTTCCTGGAGAGATGGAAGCAGGCAAACATTATTCCAATTTTCCAAAAAGGCGACAAAATTCTGCCTGAAAATTATCGTTCGGTCTCCCTGCTCAGTGTCTTCGGGAAGATTTTAGAGCGTGTAGTGTGCGACCAACTGTATTGTCATGTCTCATCTGTGATGTGCGTGGAGCAGCATGGCTTTGTTCCGAAGCGATCTTGCGCCACGAACTAAGCCATGTTTATCAAAGCCGCGTGGGACGCCATATCGGACGGGTATCAGACGGACGCCATCCACACTGACTATTCGGCTATATTTCAAAGTGTTAATCACACACTTATCATCCACATTCATACAACCTTTGTGAAAACGCTCTAAAATGGTTCGTCACGTACCTGTCCGATAGGCGCCAGAGGGTCATCGTGAACGGAGAAACATCCGATTGGAAACCTGTTATCTTCGGAGTTCCAGAGGGATCGATTTTGGCACCTCTAATTTTCTCGCTATTCATCAACGATCTACCACGATCCCTCGACTCAGATTGTCTCATGTATGCCGATGACGTAAAACAAAAATCGCAAAATTAGCACCCCGTCTAACGGGCGACTGCTGCAGGATGATCTCAGTCGTCTCTCAGCCTGGTCTGTCAGATGGGGACTAAACTTAAATCCATCCAAATGCAAAGCGTTCACGTTCACCCTCAGGCGCGCACCAGTCCAGACCAGCTACTATATAGGCAGCTCCAAGTTTAAACTT
The DNA here is from genome assembly GCA_036785665.1 of Chirona hameri. Lineage (NCBI taxonomy): Eukaryota > Metazoa > Arthropoda > Thecostraca > Balanomorpha > Balanidae > Chirona > Chirona hameri. The sequence continues at coordinate 41,143 of JAXIVJ010008530.1, forward strand.
CATCATGTCGAGGAGATACGTGACCTGGGTGTGACATTGGATCGAAAACTTACTTTTGCTGCGCACGTTGACAGCATCGTCAAACGAGCAAATCGATCCCTGGGTCTCCTCATCCGCTCTTTTCAATATAGCTCGAACCACGGTTCAAACTTCAATCGCACAGCTATTGTAGCTGCCTATTTTTCCAACGTGCGATCTATTCTCGAGTTTTCAACTGTGATCTGGGCTGGTGCGGCCAACTCCCATACAAAGCGGGTCGATCGGGTGCAGCACAAATTCTTATGTGGCTTCTCCACAACACCCAGTCCGGAAATGCTCCTTCTCTCTCCTATCGTGACCTCTGTCACCACTTCAAAATCCCCACTCTAGCCGCAAGGCGAGTTCAGCATGATCTCCCTTTTCTCAAAAACGTTCTATGCAGCAAACTGGACACACCGCGTTTGCTCGAAAGCTTCTCTCTTCACGTGCCCGCCCGATCGACCCGCCAACAAAACCTGCTTAATGTTTCTCACTCTCGTGTCAACATCGTGCAGAATGGAATGTTCACTCGCTTGCCAATGGTCACGAACGCCTTCCTTAGAGAGAAGACTGTCCCGGCCGACATCTTCGATGATGGCCATGGCTCCTTCAAGCGGCAGGTGCTGAAGTATGTCAGGAAGCAGTGTGGATTGCAGGATTTTTAATATTTTGTTTTTCTGTTGGCTTTTTATTTATACTTTTGTAGCTGTATTTCTGTGTATGTGTTTACGTTTTTAACTATTTGACTTCGCTTGTCATTGGGTTCATCCCGTTGGTGATACAGTTGAATAAAATAAAATTAAAATTTCGTTTTCCACGACCTAAAATTAAAATGTTCACGCCGCTTCGCGGCGTCACATTGGTAGCCATCATCGTAACGAAGCCATCGTCATCGTATTCGGTTCCTCGTAACGCTGAATTGAATTTATAGCATTTTTAGCTTCTTAAACTATACATGGCCCACCGCCTATATTTCTGGGTTTTATCAGGAAAACACGTTTAAACAAAATTGCGCCGCTTGACGACGGTAAATAACAAGTACCTACTTTGCTATAACATGAACATCCACAGAAAAAAATGCTGCAAAGGCTTAAATACACGCAAAAATTGGGTTAAATTTTTTTCTCTCGTCATTTCAGCCGACCCCCACTCAAAAATGCTCGGCGACGCCACTGCCCGTAACTACCAGGAGGACGGATCACCCCGGAGTCGGGAGTCGGGATCCGCTTCCATAGGCGGTGGAACAGGGGGGGGGGGGACACCGGGCACCGTGCCCCCTTGAATCCAGGAGGGGGAGACGGGGCACCAATGCCCTGGTGCCCCATAAAATTGCTGAAAACCCACCTATTTTATGCGAAATGGTGCAAAATTAAGAGACAAAAACGCTCCGCTTCGCGGCGCATATTACATACTGATAATTCCTCGATGTCACGATGTTGGTTGACTATCTTTTTTTGTCCGAACGAACCCATAGGGCCCGCCATCTGGGCTTTTTTATAATGTGGTTCATGGCTGGAAATCCATGAAACGTATTTGAAACTGGTAAGCAACTGCAATCAAGCTGTTATAATTTTATGAGAAAAAAAAAGTAAAAAAAAATAACACATTTTTTAGCCACTGCAGCGAAATTCCTTGTATCTTTGCGGTGGAAGAATCTCATTGAGTGGCTGTATTGGTGCCCTTGGGCTGATACCTATCGAATTTCTGAGGGCCTAATTATCCAGACCAAAAAAAAATAAAGCAAAACATTCCGCGCCGCTACGCGGTGCAAATCAATCACTGTTATTTTCCAGTATAAAAGGGTCTAATATAAACTACACACTGGCAGCCACAGGGGGGGGGGGGGGGGGGGACATGGGGCCATGACCCCACCTTTGGCCTTAAATGGGGGCGGGGAACAAGACTTTCGACCCCACCTTTTGCTCCAGACATATTTCCTCGTTTTGACCCTGCATCCTGGTTAAACATTACTTATCCAGCCCGCTCAAAACCTCAAATTTTGACGCCGCTTCGCGTCGCAATAATAGTTGTGTGGGTGTCCACTTTACGTCAATACCATTGGTAGTTATTAAGGGCAGCTTTTGTGACCAATTTTCTCCAAGCCCCTCCCTTCGCAAAAGCCTGAGTATTGTTTAGTTCAATAACATTTTTGAAGTCCACATGAGACGCAAAGCAATATGATACACTGCTATCGCATGCATAAGATTTACTGCTCGTAAAAAAACGGCTACTACGAGGTTCGTGGCCCCTGGTCACGAACCTCGACTACCCTCTTGGTCAAGTTCCCCCCCCCCCCCCACCCCTCTTCATCAGCCGTCTGGGGCCGCCCTTGACTGTACAAATTATGTATTTTTAGCACCATTCGCGGCACTTTAAATGATACAAATGGTACGACTGCCATTGCAAATACCTATAGCCAACGGTTTGTCAATAAAAAACTGAAATATGGGCACCCTTAAAATATAGTGGACCAAATCCCTTGAGTTTTCAAATTTGGGTATAGGTAGGGGCACCACTGCCATTGATGACCCCCCCCCCCCCCTTTGCAGATTTTCTGGATCCGCCCCTGCGTCAACTAGGGGGAAAAATATACGTATGAGCGGCCCGACCGTAGCCATGGTTTTCGCAAGCTTATTTCTTTGCAGCTATTCGGTCGAAGTGACTGAAAACTTGCTCACAAAAATGTTCATGTCGTAAAACTATCTGCCGGTGTTTCCTTTCAGGAAGCACAAAGTGTGCCTAAACAACAAATAGGGCACATTATCGTCATAATATGCCCATTAATTTTCTGCTGCCGAAATTTCATTTAAATTCCTGTCAACTTCCCTCAGGAAAAGTAAAAATATCGTCCTGATCTCTTCCATTCTTCCATTGTACTGATACTTTTTCCAAATGCTTTAAAGGAAATAGTTCACCTTCAACATGGGTTTTGAACTGAAATAGCAGTTGTGTAGCCCGTGTTGAGAAATCCTTATCTGGAACTTTTCTTGGCTGCAAAGACTCTCCAGCCGAAGATATTTGACTTTTTGGCGAAGGAATACGGCGCATATATGATGTACCGTACCGTCTGAAAGTGCCAGCACTGCCATGGAGCATGCGCAGACCAATAACGCACACCATAAAATCAATAATTTACAACCTTCTGTCCTGAATTGGCGCGATGTAGGACCATTTTTAATAAGAAAAAAAGAAACTATTCAAAAATATAATAAAATCGTGTTCTGAAAAAAAAAACGAAGGTGAACTATTTCCTTTAATGATATTGAAACCTACAATATTACCGAACAATGTATGGATTTATGTCTCCAAAACTAGGGGGACAATCCCCCAGCCTGACGATTGGGGGGACGCAGGGGCGTATTTATAAATCCGTCAGGAGGGGGGGGGGGGGGACAAGCCCTCCAGGGGGCGCCAAACCCCCACATGAGGGCGCCTCTTTTTGTGGCAAAAAAGTACCCTCATTTTTTTTTCTCCGCGGATTTGCGCGGATTTGGGCCGGTCACCTTATTTTGGTATTTGAACTTAAGAAATTCACTTTCAAATTCACACAAATTTATTTTGTTGAATTTTTCCGAAAAAAAATATTTTTATTTTTGGGAGGTCAAATATTTGTTTTAAAACTGAGATAGACATTTGAAAGAAAATGCAATTTCCCGTCTTTTGACGTTTTTTATTTGCAATTTTCTTTAAAACTCTATTTTCCACGAGTTTTCAAACATTTATCGTTTTTCAACCAAAAATGGCATGACATGACGTCATTAAAACGTCATTATCTCCCAAAACACTGTATTACTGTCATATAAATTGTGTAAGAAGACGTCCAATTGATGCAGCATAAGGTACTGAAAGTTTCACGTTCATATCTATCATGGTGTTCAAGTTATTGAGAAAATCCGGGAGGTGGGGGGGGGGCAGATTAATCATTTTTCACGTTCATTTCACGTTCAACGCATACTTGTATTGAATGCCCCCCATACTTGTATTGAATGCCACCCATACTTGTATTGAATGCCCCCCACCAAGATTCCTGTGAGGAGGGCATTTGCCCCTGATACCCCCCCCCCCCCCCCTGGATCCGCCAGTGCCGTCAGCGAAAGGTGTTGTTGAGCGGGGTAAATTATAAAAATAGCAAAATAACAAAGAAATTAAGGAAAAGAAATTATACAATAAATCGATAACTTAAATTAACTGTTCTTTCAACTTGATATTCTCGAATATTTTTTAACCGTGGAATTCGTGGAATTGACCAGGATTTGTGAACAAATATTTAAAAAAAAGACACCACAATACAAATTATGGCAATAAAGAGGCATGCATGTCTTTTCCATTCATGAATGGGACGGAGCAAAACTGAGGAATGCTCGCGCTATAGCACAACACCCCAGTTCTAGAAGTGGATGGCAAACAGCCAATTTGGCACTCGGGCCAGCCGAAATCCACCCACCCCGTTCCCCGGCTTCACAAAATCAACCCTGCCCTATTCCCCGGTCTGCCGAAGTCCCAGGCATGCGGAACTCCGCCCTGACCCGCACACAGGCTTGTCCATTGTCCAAATCAGCCCTGTCTCCAGGCGGCGGCACTCTCCACCGCCCTGTTGGGCCTGAGGGCGGCACCTGGTCGGATGGTGACATCTAGTCTAAGGGCGACAGCCGACACCTGGTCTGAGGGTGACATCTAGTCTGAAGGCGGCATCTGGTCTGAAGGCGGCACCTGGCCTGAGTATGGCATTATTTTTCACGTTCATTTCACGTGCAACGCATACTTGTATTGAATGCCCCCCATACTTGTATTGAATGCCACCTGAGTGTGCCACCTGAGTGTGGCCAAAGGCCACCTGAGTGTGGCACCTGGCCTGAGGGCGGTACCTGGGTTGAAGGCGGCACCTGGCCTGAAAGCAGCATCTAGTCTGAGGGCGGCATCTGACCTGAGGGCGGCACCTGGTCTGAGGGCGGTACCTGGGCGGAGGGCGGCACCTGACCTTACCCCCCCCCCCCCCCTAAATACACCCCTGGGGCTGGCTCCCGAACCCCTGGCTACCCCCCCCCCCCCCCACACTCAAAGTTGTATGGCGACGCCACTGCCTCCAAAGGCACCCTCCGATACACCTCCAAAGGCGCCCTCCCACATACCCCCAAAGGCATCCTCCGATACATTTCTGTGTGCACCCTTCCACATACCTCCAAAGGCGCCCTCCGATGCACCTCTGAAGGCGCCATCCCACATAGTTCCAAAGGCGACCTCCGATACACCTTTGAAAGCACCCTCCCACATGCCTCCAAGGGTGCCCTCCGATACTGAATGAGCCCTCCCAGATGCCTCCAAAGGCGCCCTCCCACATACCTCTGAAGGCGCCCTCTGATACATCTCCGAGGTCGCCCTCCCAAATAGCCCCAGAGGCGCCCACTGCGAGACCAGAGGCGCCCGGCCTCACATTCAGCGAAGGGCGGCTTTGTATGTATGGAGGGAGGGCGCCCTCGGTCCTAGGATAGATGTATCTGATGGTGCTTTTGGACTATGTGGGAAGGCGCCTTCAGAAGTGTATTGGTGGGCGACTTTGGAGGTATGTGGAAGGGCGCCTTCAGAGGTGTATCGAAGGGCGCCTTCGGAAATGTATTGGAGGACGCCTCCGAAAGTGTATTACAGGGCGCCTTTGAAGGTATGTGGGAGGGCGCCATCGGAGATGTATCGGAGGGCGCCTTTGGAGCCTGTAGGTATGTGTGAGGGCGCCTTCAAAGTCCAAAGGTGCATCGGTGGGCGCCTTTGGTGGTATGTAGGAGGGCGCCCTCAGATATGTATCGGAGGGCACCTTTGGAGGTATATGGGAGGGCGCCTTTGGAGGTATGTTTGAGGGCGACTTCAGAGGTGTATGTGTATCAAAGGGCCCCTTTGAAGGCATGTAGGAAAGCGTTTTCAGAGGTGTATTGGAGGTCGCCTTCGGAGCTATGTGGGAGGGCGCCTTCAGGTGTGAATCGGAGGGCGTCTTTGGAAGTATTAGGGAAGGCGCTTTGAAGGTATGTGGGCATAGGCGTAGGAACAGGAGGGGGCAGGCCGCCCCCCCCCCCAACATTTTGGATTTTAACATTACGCCTATGGGCGTTGCATGGAAAGAATCGACTTCAGAATGCCTCCTGCCCCCCCCCCCCCCCCCCCCCGCTTGAACATTGTTCCTACGCCCCTGTATGTGGGAGGGCGCCTTTGAAGGTATGTGGGAGGACGCCTTTAGAGGTATGTGGGATGGCGCCTTCAGGAATGTATCGGAGCGCGCCCTACATTCAGTGGAACACGCATCATATGCAGCCGGAGCGCGCCTCACATTTCATGAACCGAAGGCTCCTTCGGCGCCTTCGGTGCATGAGGGCGCCTTCAGTACATGAGGGCGCCTTCGGTGCGTGAGGGCGCCCAAGGAGGGGACATGGTGCAGTGACCCCCCCCCCCCCCCCATACGCCCCTGAGGGACGTGTCCCCCCCTTACGGCGATGCCCTTGGGGTAACTACCATGCCACTTCGCGATGCGTTATCATTGATGAGCGGAAATCCACTGCCGTCACGGTTACCAAACAACTTGCCTCCCCCCCCCCCCCCGGGCCCGACGGCTCTCATCTCGCAGGCGCGCCGCCGCCCGGCTGCAGACACGGTCATAGGATACTGCTGCAGCCGACGGGTGACGTTGCACAGACGCAGGTCACCATGGCAACCGTCACCGGGGCCTCTTTGATGACGGGCTGGCATCCGGGGGTTCGGGCGCCGCGCAGTCTGCCACCGTCTGCAGTTTGCTCCCGGAAAAGTTGGCTGCCGCCGACGGCTGTGCCTGGGAGATGTTTGCATTAATCAGGGCACAGTGCAAGAGCTGCGCGTTCGCAAACAACCGGCATCGTGCCGCTATTTGAGTTCGGACGCTGAAACGTCCCGGATAAATTGGGAGAGATGTGTAATGTATTATAGAACCAGGATTTCTGTCAGGATTGGAACTAATGTCAATTTATGTCGCGTTCAATTTCCGGCCATAAATTCATTCGTTTTCAATTTATCAGCGAAATTACTCAATGCATCAAGATCTGCTAAGAAGTCTGCTTGTATCTGGGATGTGGGTTGAGTTGGAGTCTGTGAGTCCGTTCTCCGCGACAGTCGCCTTGCACTGTTGCTAAAAATCTTACTTTTGTTGCACTTTTCAATCTTTTTTACTGTTATAGTGTTGAGAATGAGTCTAAAATTTGAGGTTACCTATTCAATGAAGAAAAAGAGCCCCTATGAAAGAAGAAAAGTGAGCGCTGAAGGTACCTATTCCGAGTTATGATTGGTTAACTGGGGCTGCTAGCAACTGCTAGCAACGATGTTTGTGAACAGGCGTGTAAACAATTTTGTTCTTGTATAAGGAGCGGGAAGTATGAACGTTTACCTCGGAATAATTCATTTGGAGCAAGTGTTTCAGCACAGTCTGAGTCGACGCTTCTTTTTAGTGTTGCAAAAACTATATATTGTTATGTTCTTTCGTCTGCATAGCTATCGCACATTGTCGGTTTCCTGTTTCGTTTAGTTTCTATATCCATAAGTCATAACAGTATAAACGCCCCAAGGAACTACATGTGCAGCTCTTACTTCATGTGATGCCTTCCTCTGATAGTCGGGATTTACCTCTTCTGATGATGTATCAGCTACTGGCTCTCTCTTTTCTGTTTCATCAAGAAATAGGTGCCATCGTCAAGAAATTTCAACAATAAATTGGCCCACTCTGTACATACCTCCCTATTCAAGCACCGAGTTGTCTTCGATTCCTAATTTAAGGATAAGTGCATATGAAGTATTAACACCTGACTCATGAGTGTGATACTAACATCAAAGCCAATTTTCAAATCAGTCCTCATTCATCGCCTCAGGGTTAGCGTAAATTGTTTAACAATGTGGATGCAACAATGTAGCAACTTCTCAGAAAGTGTGGTGTCAAACATACCTACTCACAGACCACCGTTCTTCTTCCATTTCAGATCAATTTACGAATTGATTTGGCGAATTCCACTGCTACTCAAGTCCAGGTGCAGATAAAGAGTTTAGAGGTCATCTATTTTCCGACTATCCTGTTTTCGTGCCCAGGTAGAGTCCTAACCTTACCTAACTAATACAATGATTCGTGGGCGACGGCTCTAACTCCAACCGGGCTTGGGTCATTTTCTGAAGCTGCATTCAATGCCCGATGTCTACTGGTCTTACTGGACGTTTTCACGAATATTTCGGAAAGAAGTGAGATCATGTTACCCATTTAAATGCATGGTTTCAGACCAGTCCCTGCTGCGCTGACATTCTGGCGACGTGGGCGTGCTCGTGAGGACAATCATCGGGACCTTCAGTTGCTGGGATGCCGCCATCAACCATGAACACAGAGGTAGGCGGTGAGTGGCTATCTCAAATGTACTGAAGCTGTTTAATGTTGTTGTGACTCAGTGTTGCTTCTATATTATCAACAATATAAATTTGTTAATATTTTCCGTTTAACTTACGGTCAATTCCCGTCTAGTTAGTAAGTTGTTACCAACTACTGCAGATAGTAGAATTAGGCCATGAGGTTAGCGCCTACAGTGGCGATGTCCAACTGGCTGTAACCTATATATGTAAACAACTGATTAAACAAGTGAAAACACTATTTTGATCGCTCGGTAAGTGTTGTGTCCATTTTTATGTCGGGAAAACACTTATCGTTCTATCGACAACCGTCTACACCACTGGAAGCTGCAAGACTATTCTTTGCCAATATAACAACATAATGTTGAGTGCTGAAATGCTGGTAACAGACGATACGTTACCCTGCCGTGGTAGAGTCTCTCTACCCTGGTCCCTCTGGCAGAATCCCCCTACCGTTGTGCGGTGGTCGTCTACGCCTACCTTCCCTGAGGTCCTCTGAGTCCCGAATTGTCATCTGAAGCATCCATACGCCGCTCTGCCCCTGTGCTGTGCTCTGCGCTGTTGTACCGCTCGATTTCATATATATATATATATATATATATATATATATATATATATATATATATATATATATATATATATATATATATATATATATATATATATATATATATATATATATATATATATATATATATATATATATATATATATATATATATATATATATATATATATATATATATATATATATATATATATATATATATATATATATATATATATATATATATATATATATATATATATATATATATATATATATATATATATATATATATATATATATATATATATATGCGTATGCGTATGCGTATGCGTATGCGTATGCGTATGCGTATGCGTATGCGTATGCGTATGCGTATGCGTATGCGTATGCGTATGCGTATGCGTATGCGTATGCGTATGCGTATGCGTATGCGTATGCGTATGCGTATGCGTATGCGTATGCGTATGCGTATGCGTATGCGTATGCGTATGCGTATGCGTATGCGTATGCGTATGCGCATGCACATGCACATGCACATGCGCATGCACATGCACATGCACATGCACATGCACATGCACATGCACATGCACATGCACATGCACATATATATGTATGTATGTATGTATGTGTGTGTGTGTGTGTGTGTGTGTGTGTGTGTGTGTGTGTGTGTGTGTGTGTGTGTGTGTGTGTGTGTGTGTGTGTGTGTGTGTGTGTGTGTGTGTGTGTGTGTGTGTGTGTGTGTGTGTGTGTGTGTGTGTGTGTGTGTGTGTGTGTGTGTGTGTGTGTGTGTGTGTGTGTGTGTGTGTGTGTGTGTGTGTGTGTGTGTGTGTGTGTGTGTGTGTGTGTGTGTGTGTGTGTGTGTGTGTGTGTGTGTGTGTGTGTGTGTGTGTGTGTGTGTGTGTGTGTGTGTGTGTGTGTGTGTGTGTGTGTGTGTGTGTGTGTGTGTGTGTGTGTGTGTGTGTGTGTGTGTGTGTGTGTGTGTGTGTGTGTGTGTGTGTGTGTGTGTGTGTGTGTGTGTGTGTGTGTGTGTGTGTGTGTGTGTGTGTGTGTGTGTGTGTGTGTGTGTGTGTGTGTGTGTGTGTGTGTGTGTGTGTGTGTGTGTGTGTGTGTGTGTGTGTGTGTGTGTGTGTGTGTGTGTGTGTGTGTGTGTGTGTGTGTGTGTGTGTGTGTGTGTGTGTGTGTGTGTGTGTGTGTGTGTGTGTGTGTGTGTGTGTGTGTGTGTGTGTGTGTGTGTGTGTGTGTGTGTGTGTGTGTGTGTGTGTGTGTGTGTGTGTGTGTGTGTGTGTGTGTGTGTGTGTGTGTGTGTGTGTGTGTGTGTGTGTGTGTGTGTGTGTGTGTGTGTGTGTGTGTGTGGGCGGGCGGGCGGGCGGGCGGGCGGGCGGGCGGGCGGGCGGGCGGGCGGGTGGCGTGGCGTGGCGTGGCACTGTCCGGCGAGCGGCGGCGGTGGCCCGGGCGCCGGGTCCGCCCTCCGGCACTCTGACTGCCTCCCTCCTCCGGCCGGCGGTGCTCGCGCCCGGCGCGGTCACGGAAGCAGATGCAGATTACATCTGGCCGCCGTGTAAATGGGCGGCCGGCTGGCGCCCGCGCCACCTAATGAACGAGCTATTTGCATGCAGCGTCCGCCGCCGGGCCATTGTCGGTCCGATTTACCGCCCCGGGCTCCGCCGCCGCCCGCCGCCCGCCCGCCCGCCTGCGGCGGCCACGACCCGTCCCTGCCGCCCCGCCCCCGCCGCCGCCGGCCGCGCCGCCCGGCAGAATGGCTGTCGGAAGCGGATTGGATAGGCGTCCGGCGGTGGCACGGTAGCCGGCTTGTGATCGTGTTTCATAACAGCGGCGCTCCCATGTGCATCGTAAGTGGGCGGCTGTTTCGGAGCCGGGTCGCCGGCTGGGCTTCCTGCAAGCCGCCGGCGCTGGTCAGTGATGGGCAGTATTGGAGCCGGCACTGACGGCTGGACTGTGGCTGTATTGCTGTGCAGTGTGCGCCATACAGGTCAACGAGTTTATATCTTTCTTAACTGTGGTAAAAACATAAGCTCAGGTGGAACATGTAGAAAGAGAACAGGCTAAACAGGTGATGGTGAACCGGTCTTGAACACAAGACAGAAAACATAAAATAAATCACTTTTGTTTAATGTGAACTCTTGAAAACTCTGAGAAAAAGGTCATAAAACTAGCATAGTAAAACCTGAGTAAAAGTAAAAACATTAAGTATGACCCTAAAGTCTTGCTTATGATAGAAAATATAAATGCAGTAATTTAGATAAGGGATAATATTTTCTTTCCATTTTTTTTTTCTCGCAGTGAGCATTATCTCGCATAGCGAATTAGTGTTCCATAATATGCAATGAATTACGCATTTCTGGGCAATATTTGACGATACAGGATACAAATCGTAAATTAATTCCAAACACTTTAAAATGTAAGACCACCGAAAATATAAATTTATGAACAATGTTGTGCTATGTTTTCGGTTTCAGCGCTTTTGGCAGCTCGGTTCCTGGAAACTAGCTTCACTTATCATCACTTCTAGACAATGAGCGGCTGGCCATGATAAATGCTCGGTGAAGTTTTATAATGGATGGTCACTACATGAAACCGCGGCCATTTCGTCTGTCAACAACTCATGCAGCCCAGCCATTACATTTAATATCATTAATTTCTGGTGTCATTGGCCGCGTAAATAAGCCTGAATGACCCACCAGCACAAAGCTCATGGTTTCTCTGCACCAAATTGAATGAACTCAGAAGCATGCACTATGACTCAACTATCCCGTACCGGAAAATCAATGAATGTTATGTCCGTGAGATTACCTATCTTAAATCGCATGCATATTTCCGCGAAATAGTTAGTTTAACAAGGGCAAAGCAAACGTAGAAGTGACTGTTTCATTTTCCTCGGCTGATCGGTTCTGATGCGTTATCACAATAGTTGAAACCATCACAATATCACAATAGTGTGATCACAATATCACAATAGTGTGACCCCTCATCGTATACGCGCGTAGCGGCATCACATTTTCAATGACAACTGCCGATTTCCATGTTGCTGACTTTCTCGTCTACTATGCGGTGCAGTAGACGGCGATTATCTGGCGATATGACACAGAGCAGGTTGACGGTGATTTGTCACGAATGCCCGTGATCTGTGACCCGTGTCCTGCTAAACGTGACCTAGGATCTGTTATGCTACCCGAATTCGAAACCAGTCACTTGTGATCCTTGACTATGACTATCATCAGTGCCCCTGTAGCGTGTGACCCGTGCCCTATGACCCGTGACCCGTGCCCTATGACCCGTGACCCGTGCCCTATGACCCGTGGCCCGTGCCCTATGACCCGTGACCCGTGCCCTATGACCCGTGACCCGTGCCCTATGACCCGTGACATATGACCCGTGACCTATGACCCGTGACCTATGACCCGTGACCTATGACCCGTGACCTATGACCCGTGACATATGACCCGTGACCTATGACCCGTGACCTATGACCCGTGACCTATGACCCGTGACCTATGACCCGTGACCTATGACCCGTGACCTATGACCCGTGACCTATGACCCGTGACCTATGACCCGTGACCTATGACCCGTGACCTATGACCCGTGACATATGACCCGTGACCTGTGGTCTGTCACCGACGACCGACCCGCGACCCGTGACCCGTGACCTGTAACCTGACCGTGTCTCCCACAGGCGACGGGCGTCTCCAGTGCCACCCGTGCCGGCTCTGGCGCGGTGGCCGCCCCGGCCCCTGCCGCCCCCGCCCCCACACCCGTCCGCAATGGTATCCTGTTCGACGCGGCCAAGGGCGAGACAGCCACCACCAGCAGCGGCTTCAAGACGCTCATCAGGAAGCTGAAGGGCACTTGGAAGATCGGCAGGTGCGTGCCGATTGACGGCGTCAGCGGGGCGAGCGGATGGTGGTAGTGTGGGGGATTGACGGCGTCAGCGGGGGCGAGCGGGTGGTGGTGGTGTGGGGGATTGACGGCGTCAGCGGGGGCGAGCGGGTGGTGGTGATGTGGGGGATTGACGGCGTCAGCGGGGGCGAGCGGGTGGTGGTGGTGTGGGGGATTGACGGCGTCAGCGGGGGTGGTAGTGGTGTGGGGGATTGACGGCGTCAGCGGGGGCGAGCGGGTGGTGGTGGTGTGGGGGATTGACGGCGTCAGCGGGGGCGAGCGGGTGGTGGTGGTGTGGGGGATTGACGGCGTCAGCGGGGGCGAGCGGGTGGCGGTGGTGTGGGGGATTGGAACAGGAGCATTGCGGGACCAACAGGATCTGCGGTGGCGGAGGGGGGGGGGGGGGGGGTGGAAGGAGACACCTGGACCTGTAGTACACACATTTATCTTATCTGTCCTGTGTTTAGAATGGATATGCGCGGTGTAAGGCCCCGAGTTACGACCCAAACTTCATTTACACACCGTATATATATATATATATATATATATATATATATATATATATATATATATATATATATATATATATATATATATATATATATATATATATATATATATATATATATATATATATATATATATATATATATATATATATATATATATATATATATATATATATATATATATATATATATATATATATATATATATATATATATATATATATATATATATATATATATATATATATATATATATATATATATATATATATATATATATATATATATATATATATATATATATATATATATATATATATATATATATATATATATATATATATATATATATATATATATATATATATATATATATATATATATATATATATATATATATATATATATATATATATATATATACATATATATATATATATATATATATATATATATATATATATATATATATATATATATATATATATATATATATATATATATATATATATATATATATATATATATATATATATATATATATATATATATATATATATATATATATATATATATATATATATATATATATATATATATATATATATATATATATATATATATATATATATATATATATATATATATATATATATATATATAT